>CAUYQU010014256.1:0-22875 GCA_963574635.1 Cheracebus regulus | reverse complement strand
TTGTTATTTTCATCCCCTATTCCTTCCTGTCTCCATTGTTAAGCACAATTATTGGCATAAAAGAGGTTTTTAATACCCATTTTTAGACTGTATTCTAGCCTGGGCAATAAAACAAGAATCTCATTCTCTCTCCCTCTTTCTCTCCCTCTTTCTTTCTCGCTTTCATTCTTTCTTTTTCTTTCTTTTGCTGTTTCTTTCTCTCTCCTTTTCTAAAATCTCTTCCTCTTTCTTTCTCTCTTTCATTCTTTTTTTCTTTCTTTTGCTGTTTCTTTCTCCTTTTCTCTCTTTTTCTGAAATCTCTTCCTCTTTCTTTCTCTCTTTTATTCTAAAAAAAATATGATTTTTAAGGTAGATGGAAAATATTCTTAGAAAGGAAAGCATTCACTCCCTTCCCCACAACTTCTATGCCAGACAGTATTCAAAAATTCTTACAGGGTCTCAGTAAAAGAATAGAGCCAATGAGTGTATCTTGACTGCTTGAATTCAGAATTCTCAAATAATTCTGATCAAAAGCTAGGACTCAAGCAAATCTCTGTACTAAATATTGTGTTTCTATTTTAGATGAGAAAGACTTTATATATATTAGCTCAAATGTGATTTGAAAATAATGTTTTCAGGCTGGGCGAGGTGGCTTATGCCTGTAATCCTGGCACTGTGGGAGGCTGAGGCAGGTGGATCACTTGAGGTCAGGAGTTTGAGGCCAGTCTGGCCAATGTGGTGAAACCCCATCTCTACTAAAAATACAAAAATTAGCAGGCATGGATAACACAGATATGCACCTGTAATCCCAGCTACTTGGGAAGCTGAGGCACAAGAATTGCTTAAATCTGGGAGTTGCAGGGAGCCAAGATGGCACCACTGCACTCCAGCCTGTGTGACAGAGCAAGACTCTGTCTCAAGAAAAAAATAAAAAAGAAAATAATGTTTTCAAAATATGGAGACTATAAAAAGATATATATATATATAGTACTGGAAACCATCATTCTCAGCAAACTGACACAAGAACAGAAAACCAAAAACAATATTCTCACTCATAAGTGGGTGTTGAACAATAAGAACACATGAACACGGAGGGGAACATCACACACTGGGGCCTGGGGGGTTGGGGGATAGGGGAGTAATAACAGGGGGTGGGAGGATTGGGGAGGGATAGCATTAGGAGAAATACCTAACACAGATGATAGGGTAATAGATGCAGCAAACCACTACCAAGGCATGTGTATACCTATGTAACAAACCTGCATGATCTGCACATGTACCCCAGAACTTAAAGTATAATAAATAAAATTAAAAAAAATTTTTAAAAAGAGAGATAGTAGCAGTTATTTGTTTTAAGCATAATTATCTATTATTACGATGATATTTGCCTATTATAATAGTGGAATAAGTAGGAAATCCTGTTAACTTTTGCAAATCTTTCTTTCTAGAAGTGTGACTTCAAGCACTGGCTTCTTATTCAGCTAGTATTGTAATTATAATGATGCATCCTTTGAGATTTGCCAGTCACATATTGAATGGAAGTTTCATACCAATAAATCACTGAAAATTTTAAATTGATATGGTGTGTATGTATCTTTTGATAATTGGCCAAATATCACCATTCCTATGCAGATTTTAGGATGTGTTCACCATTCTTTAAAAATTCGGTTTATTGGCCATGCAGGGTGGCTCATGCCTGTAATCCCAGCACTTTGGGAAGCTAAGGAGGATGCATCACGAGGTCAAGAGATTGGGACCATCCTGGCCAACATGGTGAAACCTCATATATACTAAAAATACAAAAATTAGCTGGGCATGGTAGCATGCACCTGTAGTCCCAGCTACTCCAGAGGCTGAGGGAGGATAATAGCTTGAACCTGGGAAGTGGAGGTTGCAGTGAGTTGAGATCATGCCATTGCACTCCAACCTGGCAACAGAGCCAGACTCCACCTCTAAATCAATCAATCAGTCAATCAATCAGCTTATCCAATTTCCCGTGCACCTCATGAATCAGCTAAGGCATTTCTGTTGGTTTTGTGTTGTCCAAAATGTTTCTTTCAGACTTGGAAATGACTCATGTGCCAGCTCAAACATCAGCCTACCTGCAAAACCACTGACTTCCAAGAATAGGCTATGACTTTATAGTTATTTCTTGCTCTACTCTTGCTATAAGTCTAAACTCATTCAGATAGCTCCCATACAATACACAAAATGCTAAAATGGATAGGCATAAATCAATCATAGATGTGCCTCATTTTCTAATTGCATTTACTATTGGCCTAAAACCATTCCTATCACATGGTGCAAATCACCTACCTTTTCTGGTGACATTGTTCCTTCATTTTTTGTTATTTGTCTCTTAAGAAACATAAAATTGTCATAATAAGCTCTCCAAGTTAATTAATAATCATTTGATGTTGTTTTTAATGAATTAATCTCAGATCTCAGTTTTCTTTGTAATGTCACCATTTAATTTAGCTGATAAATTTTGTTTCTGTCAAAGCTAACCTTGATTCCAGAAAATGAAAATATCTCCTTCTAAAAATTCTCTTAAGGAGGCAATTGACGTCTCATGATTAAAAACTTCATAGCTTCAAAACTCTGACTTTTTAAAGCTTGCTTCATCTTATTTTTTTCTTCTTAGAGCAATAATTTTTCCCACTCTTTTCAATTTGCCTTTTTGCTATTTTGACGTGTAATTTTTTTTCACTCCATCTACTTACTTATTATGATGCCACATGTTTGCCAGTGAGAACACATGGACACAGGGAAGGGAACAACACACACTGGGGCCTGTGAGGGATTGCAGGGAGACGTAGGTGGAGGGAGAGCATCAAGATAAATAGCTAATGCGTGTGGGGATTAATACCAAGGTGATGGGTTGATAGGTGCAGTAAACCACCATGGCACACGTTTACCTATGTTACAAACCTGCACGTTCTGTACATGCATCATGAATTTAAAATAAAATTAAAAAATTAAAACAAAAAAACAGAACAAAACAAGACTCTAAATGTTTTCACCCTGTCCACAAAAATAATTTTCTACCAAACTTTGAGATCTTGCTCTCAGTACCCTCTTCACATTCTCTTTATACGATCCGAATTTAAAGACCTAGGTAACGCTGCATATTTCGTCAGAATCTCCTCATAGACTCTCCAGACTTTCCCTTCCACTTATTCAATCTGTCTTTTGTTCACTTTGTTGAAAGTAACACCTGTGTTGCTAACTCATATTTTTGCTCTTGGTCATTTTTTTTTAAATGTGGGCAGTTCAGTTTGTAACTTCTCAGGTTTAAAATCCCAAGGAATGAGTACAGCCCAGAATAGTCCTTGTATAAATTTGCAGACACAAGGCATGTCATTAAAACAGTAAGAAAATGGAGTGAATTTATTCAAGGTTGGCCACTGTGAAGATGAAACATTCAGAACTGCATTTTGAACTGCCTGTTTTGATGCTGTCATTCTGTTCATTTTTTAGTGCCATTTTTCTACTGTTGGCATTTTGGTATAGAAAGTGCTTAGAATATGTAACAATCAATAACCTTCTGATTTTAAAATAATACAGCAGCATAAAATATTAATTTTTAGCATTTTTCATGTTCTAGTAATATCTACAACACATACTGTCACATGACTACTGGAACTCATTTCCCCATCTTCTACTCCATACTTTACACATATTCTATTCCTAACCCGTACTCCAAACCTTACCCACAATCATGCCTTACATTGCTCCTTCATACCTTATTCATACCTAGGACCCTACTTATACTACATACCCTATGTATAGTCCATGCCTTCCTTTGTTTTGAGGTGGCGCATGGCTCTGTTGCTCAGGCTGGAGTGCAGTTATATGATCTTGACTCACTGCAACATCTACCTCCAGGTTCAAGCAATTCTCCTGTCTTAGCCTCCCAAGTAGCTGGGATTACAGCTGTCCACCACCAAGCCTGACTAACTTTTCTATTTTTAGTAGAGGTGGGGTTTCGCCATGTTGGCCAGTCTGGTCTTGAACTCCTGAACTCAGATGATCTTCCTGCCTTGGCCTCCCAGAGTTTTGGGATTATAGCCATGAGTCACCATGCCTGGCTCATACCTTGCCATACTTCATTCATTCCCATGCCCAGTATCTTACTCATATTCCACCCCTTACCCATATTCCATAACTTACATGTACTCCATGCCTTATCCACACTCCATACCTTACCCATAGTCTGTACCTTACTCATATTCTATACTTTACACATTCTCCAGACTCTTACCTACACTTCAGTTCTAACCCATAGTTCATACCTTACTTGCCACACTTTGTGCATTATTCATACCCAGTACCTTACTCTTGCTCCATGCCTTACCTGTTCTCCATACCTTCTCCCATATCATACCATACTGAGACTTCATATTTTACTTTGTCCCACACCTGACACTTATTGCACCTCATCTTTCATTATTTTTCTTTCAGTAACCTCAAGGATGTTATGCCCAACCAGCTTGGAATCATGTTGTGGCCATGCAAAGTGAATGAGGCATGAAACTATTTACTCTTTTTATTATTTGTTTATTTTACTTTAAGTTCTGGGATACATGTGCATATGTGCAGGTTTGTTACACAGGTATACATATGCTGTGGTGGTTTGCTGCGTTCATCAACCCATCATCTACATTAGGTATTTTCCCTAATGTTATCCCTCCCCTTGCTCTCCACCCCCGGGCAGGCCCCAGTGTGTGATGTTCCCCTCCCTGTGCCCATGTGTTCTCATTGTTCAACTCCCACTTATGAGTGAGAACATGCAGTGTCTGGCTTTCTATTCCTGTGTTAGTTTGCTGACAATGATGGTTTCCAGCTTCATCCAAGTTCCTGCAAAGGACAGGAACTCATTCTTTTTTTATGGCTGCGCAGTATTCCATGGTGTATATGTGCCACATTTTCTTTATCCAGTCTATCATTGATAGGCATTTGGGTTGGTTCTTTGCTATTATGAATAGTGTTGCAGTGAACATACATATGCATGTGTCTTTATAGCAGTATGATTTGTGATCCTTTGGGTATATACTCAGTGATGGGGTTGCTGGATCAAATGGAATTTCTGGTTCTAGGTCCTTGAGGAATCGCCATACTGTCTTCCACAATGGTTGAACTAATTACACTCCCACCAACAGTGTAAAAGCATTCCTATTTCTCTGCATCCTCTCTAGCATCTGTCATTTCCTGACTTTTTAATGATTGCCATTCTAACTGGCCTTGAAGTGAGATACCATTTACTCTTTTATTCTGCTGACACCAAGACACACTCAAGCCAACTAGCTCACTTGGATCAGTATTGCCACTATTACATTTTTAAAGAGATCCAGTGGGAATGTGTGAGGACAGGCTGAGGGGGTCTTAATACACACATTTGTGTGTGTGTGTGTGTGTGTGTGTGTGTGTGTGTGTGTATGTGTGTGTGTGTGTGTGTGTGTGTGAGAGAGTCATGAAATAGGGACGAAATCACATGTAGTCTTCTGTTTTTAGGATTTCCATGTCACCAAAATACCCTATTTTATATAATTGAAAGTTTTTCTTGAAGCCATCATAAAATACTACTTTTTAACTTCAGAAAGAATGCACCAAAAGCATTTGAGATGGATTATCTGACTTACTATAAATATTTCCTGGAGAGAAACAAAATAAAAACAACAAAACCATATCTATATATCTAGTCTAAATCTTTTGTTCTGCAATTTAACTTCATATTCTTTTTTCTTTAGTAGACCTTCCTCAGTGAAAAGGCAGTTTCTACCTATTACCATAAAAAGTGAATTTATATACTCAATGACAATTATTTATAAGTCTCCAATATCCTTTGACATTTATGGATCATAGTTGTACAAAAAAGTGCTTAATACTTTTAAATATAATATCTCAACATTAATGATGTAACAGTTTTGCTAGTATGCATAACTAGGAATGAGTGGAATAGTTTGGGCTGAAAAGGTATTTTAGAAACTGTCTACCCTGCAGAAACTCATTCAGGTATCATTCCCTGGTAGTTGTGTAATCAATTGTAAAGTTGCTCAAGCCCAGCACCCATCCCATCCCAAGTCTCCCAGCTAGTACATTGTTTATACCAGCTTGATCAGGGAGCCTGTCAATTGCATTTGTCTATGTCATCATAGCTATTCTGAAGATATGATGAACCCTGGAGTAATGTACTGTACTTGGCAGCAACTGCCTCAGCTTTTGGGCACATATGCTTCAAATCTGAGAATATCATAGATATATATGGGAATCTTTGTAGAGATCTCTAAGGCAAGCTGGTATTTAACGCAAAAGCAAACCCATTTAGAACTAAAGCACTTTCCATTAGGCAATTTGGCGGCTGTTGTACGGGCCGACTCACTGTGCTCTACGGACACATTTTGATTAAATGCTGCTTTGTATTCTTCCAAAGATGGGAACAATAAGGACGTTTATCAAAGGAAAAACTGCAGCAAATGATTTCATGTTGAACATCTGTACTCTGCAGTTCATTGTTTGCAAGAGTTTATTGACCATAATTTTGATGCATATAGGTTTTAAAGAGTATAAACTGCATTTATCTTGGGTGCCTATCATTTATTTGAGTCTTGGCTTATTTATTTTCATTTTTCTGGGCATTTTATTTATTTTGGAACTCAGAAGAGATGAATTAAAGATGTTTCTCAAAAGGAAGTTTTAGTTAGCTCTGCAAAATTGATGAAGAAAGACAGTGTTTTCACAAAAAGGATTAAGCAACTGAATTGAAAAATGTAACACTAAGCATATTCTATCTTTATGACACTTTTCAACCTTAGAGATCTCAAACCAATTTATAAACTTTCAGACCACTTTCATAACCCTTTGTCCACCATGCCAATCATATTGACATGTCCAGAGTAAAGTCTAGCAGCTGTTAATTAGGAAAATAATTTAGGGATGGTGGAGTCAAAAGATGATTAATGGTATAATGAATGTGATGTTGAGTTAAGTTGCCTTTTTTACTTTATAAATGGATGACCTACTATTAGAAGATGCAGGCTTTTGTTTTTTTCCAGGGAAGCCAAGGTCCAGGCAATTCAAGTTGCTAAATCAGAGTAGCTTTATCAGTCATGATTTGATAGATTGCTGTGGTCCTTATCTCTTGACCTAACTCTGCTACCACATAAACTATAGATAACCTGAACAGAAGAAAGACAGACCGTAGAAACTGACCACCTAGAAAGATAATAGAAATTCTTTCTTTATATAATATACACTTAATAATAATATAGTCAATGTATTGTAGTGTTTAAGAATGCAAACTTTGAAATCAGGTAGATTTGGGCTGTAACCTCAGTACCATGTAATTTAGTCTTCATGAGCCTATTTCCTAAGTGCTAGAATATAGATAATAGCGTATTTTATAGGATTGTTGTGTAGTTTGTAGGCAATCACGTGTATAAAGAACAGTGTCTGGCATAGTGAGCCTTCAATATATGTTAACTGTTATTATTCTTCATTGGATCATTTGGTTCTAAGCCTTGACTTAGAAGAACCTGATGAATAACCTCTTTAAGTTCAAAAAACTTATCCTTTATTGTCCAATTGCCTACAATCACAAAAGACATGAAGACATTGTTCTTGAATAGATAATGAACAGCTAATTTTCGTTTTGTGTTTCTTTGTAGGGTGCACCCAGGCAGAAACTCAAGATGGTTATGTTAGCTTCTACAACTTGGCTGTCTTGATCTCTGGGTCAAACTTGCACTTTATTTTTACTGTCACTTCTCCTCCAGGTAATATTACACAGTGTGTTTTTATTCTCTGTTTTTTTTTTCTTTTTGAGAAAATAATCCTTGCTCCCTTTTAAGGGTAATAACTACTATCATGAATAAGAAGTCATCATAGTTTAGAAAATAAATTCACTTGAGTGTATCATTAAGCTTGAGAAGAGCACATGTGGAAATAGAAACTTCAGGAGACTCCTAGTCAGGAAGAAATCAAATGTACATTTGCTTCTACATGTTGAAGTTGGCTTTCAGTGTTCTATCTGTTTTTTTTTCTTTTATTTACTTACATGACATTTGGTTGGGTATTAATAGGAGAATGTTAATTTATAAGAAAGAGAGTCATGGGATATTGAGTATTACGAAATTTTAATTTTGGGTTTTTCCCTTCGCAGCCCCCTGCCAAATGGGGACAATACCCATCAACATCCTGGCACCTTAGAACTATTAGTATAAGGGGTGTGTAAATTGCTTATATGATCCAGTTCTTTTTGACAAAACATGTAAAAAAACTACCCTGTGACGTATTAAATGTGACTCTCATGAAAATATTTAATGATCACTTGTCAACATGTTATTTAACTCACTAATGAGGAAATTAGAAGAAATAAGAAAACTAATTTAAAGAGCATTTGGGAGATAGTGATCATATAGCCAGGGAGGAAATGCTGAAATAAGTTTACAATGGATACTGGGCAATAAAAGTGCAACCTTTGATATTACCATGTCTACAGGTATCATTTGCATCCTTAACTGTATAAAAATTGTTTTCAGCATGTCAATCTTCTACAAATCAACATGTCTGGGCCCTAATAAATAACAAATAGTAAGCCAAACAAATGTATGTTCAAGGGAACTTAATAAACCTTCAATGGGCCTTTTGAAAATGTTCCAGTATGACGCTGATAAGATCTGTAATCATAATCATTTTTCCTTTAGTTCCAAGATTTGGATTTTTTTTAACAAAAAGACTATCTTCTGAGATCAGATAATATTATTGTTCCCTGGCTATATGATTATTATCTCTTAAATGCTATTTAAACCAGTTTCGTGTTCTTCCTGGTTTCCTCATTAGTGAGATAAATAACCTGTTGACAAGTGCTGGTTATGTATTTTCATGAGAGTCCCATTTATACTTCAGAGGATGATTCCTTAAAAGCTAAGCAATCATTTGTAAAACCAAATGAGAACTGTATTGTAGACAGAAACTTCTTGGTAACTCCTGTGATTTTGAGCTGGTCTTGGTGTTCACACTTAGTAGACTACTGCTTTAAATGCTAAGCATTTAAGCAATCATCCTCTGAAGTATAGAAAAAAATAGAAAACGAATAGAGCCACGTGAGCAATTTACACACACCTTGTGTGTCAAAGTGTCCTAATATAAGTACAGGTTCATGAACAAACATGTGTAGTGTCCTTGACCATAGGATTCCCAATTCCCAGTGATTGTGCCATAAGCTTGAGTTTTTGAATGGATATATTTTAAAGTGTAAGACAGGCAGGACTGCATATTTTGTTCTAGGTTTGTCTGACATTTAAAAGATGTTCTAGGTTTGTCTGACATTTAAAAGACCTTTGTCCTTCAATTACCTCAGTAATTAATTAAGACTACCCAAATACATTATCAAGTTTATTTTAAGGAATAAGTTGTAAAACCAAATGAGAAATGTGTTGTAGACAAAAACTTCTTGGTAACTCCTGTGATTTTGAGCTGGTCTTGGTGTTCACGCTTAGTAGACTACTGCTTTCTTGTAGTTTCTACTTACAGCTTATAAAAAGAATTAACTGAAGAATCATCTTGAAAGTTTTCCCTTAGTGTTTTCCACTAAATTATTCATCATTTTCAAGATCAAGTCTGTGAGACTCGTTTAGAATGAGATTTATAAAAGTTTAAGTTTGGAGAGAATAGATGGAGGATAAAAAGAAAGGAAAAATATTAAAGATCTGCATTTCTGTGACCCCTTATTGACATCATGCTGAGTAATGGTACACGTCCAGAGAGTAACTCCTTGTTTCCAAGTATATCAATTTCAAGTGCAAGAATGTTTGGGAAAGCAGTGTTTTTTCACACATTTTGGCCAATCAATGAAATTTCTTATTTCCAATAGGCTTCAAAATAATAAGTCTGATGAGCATTGATTTATGTTATTGTTAATTCTTTGTGTGTGTGTGTGTGCATGTGTGTGTTTTTTTGTTGTTGTTATTTTTAGAGAGGGTCTCACTCTGTCACCCAGCACCCAGGCTGGAGTGCAGTGGCTCGCTGTAGTCTCAACCTCCCAGGCTCAAGCAGGCCTCCTACCTTAGACTCCAAAGTAGCTGGGAATACAGAAATGTGTGCCGCCACACTCAGCTAATGTATTTTATTTGATTTTTTGGTAGATTTGGGGTCTTACCATGCTTCCCAGGCTGATGTTAAACTCCTGGGCTCAAGCAGTCCTCCCTTCTTGGCCTTCTAAAATACCGGCATTACAGGCATAAGCCCCTGTGCCTGGTCTGTTGTTTCATTCATTTATGAATCAAACAGAATTTTCAATCATTTTCACTATTTTCTTTCATCTCTCCAATATCTTAGAGAGAAGAACAAATTATTATTCCTATTTTAGAAATATAGAAAATGGATATGACCAAGTATTTATGGAATCCTCTTCAGTCTGATATATTATCAAATCCAGCTCATTTATCACTTCTGAACTTCCTGAGACACTATAAAGAGATAAGGGTTTCTGTAAGTTTGTAGTACTGATTTCGTGGCCAGCCTTTCCACATTCACTATCATTACCATGGTGTACGCTGTGGCTTTTCTGACCATTTCTTGGTGCCATGGGGTTCTCACCAGGCCCTCAGGGGCTGCTGGGCTGAGAAGAGATTAATGTAACCAGGTATCACCCCCAAAATCCTGCACCGCCTCCACCACACATACACTTAGCCAGGGAAACTCTACCTGTGGTTGCCAATTCCTTGGCTGGAATATTCTTCCTCTAGACATTCACATGACTCACTCAGCTCATTCGGATTTCTTCTCAAATATCTCCTCCTCAAAGAGGCCTCTTTTGGATCACTTAGTCTATACCATCCCCAATCCTTCCTCCACTTCCAACCATTCTGTCTTATAACCTCACTTTAGTTTTCTTTATGTACTTATCACTCCCTGGCTTTATAGTATCTACATATTTATTTGTCTACTCTCTGTGTGCTGGGCCCTCTCTTGAGACAAATTCCAAAGGGACAGGGATTCTGCTTAGCTTGGTATTATATCCCAATGGTGTAGAAAAGCCTGGTGCATCATAGCTACAAATATTTATCAGCAAGTGAATTTATTGAGATTATTTTTAAGATTGACATTTTAAAAATGTTCTACTGCTAAAATAATTGAAAAGCAGTGATTTCCACCCTTTAATTTAGATAACTTCACCTGGTCTCCCTGACCTTAGCTTCTCTATTATTTTTGTGTTCTACACAATGATGGACTGACTGTATTTTATGTGGCTCATGTCACTTCTCAGTTTAGAATCTTCTTTCTAGGCTGGGCAGTGTGGCTCATGCCTATAATTCTGGCACTTTGGGAGGCTGAAGCTGAAGGATGGCTTGAGATCAAGAGTTTAAGACTAGCTTGAGCAACATAGCAATACCCTACTTCTACAATAAATTAACAAAAAATTAGCCAGGTATGGTGACACATGCCTGTAGTCTCAACCACCTGGCAGGCTGAAGCAGGAGGATCATATGAGCCCAGGTGTTCAGGGCTACAGTGAGCTATAATTGTGCCACGCATTGCACTCAAGTTTGGGTGATAGAGCCAGACCCTGTCTCTATTTAAAAAAAAAAATCTTTTCTTCTGTGATACCTCATGCCTTCAGAATGTTCTCTAGGGCCCTTTGCCTGATATCTATTGCCCATCAAAATTGGTTTCAAATTCTTCTAGCATTAATTTACAGTATTTTTCTGTATAAGCTTCCTAAGTATCAATTGCAATTTTCTCCTCTATCTTTGTTCATGTGCTTGCACAGCCTCCAAAGGCCCCTCAGATACTTCCTGCTCCAGGATGCTTTCCCTACTCATATCAATGGAAAATAAACATTCAAAGCAATTGATTTCATTGGCATGTGTCACATTCTGATTTGTTTAACATTTGTTATGTGTATCTTATTTCATTTACTAGCTTGTAAATATCTTAAGAACGGAATCAACTTGACCAAGTAAACAATTACTGAGCAATCATTGAAAAATGGATAAAAGTGTAAAGAATTTGGTTTTTACTTCTTTGAATCCCAAGTAAAATCTATTCCACCATCTCTGGGCCTGATTGAGCTTATTCAGATGCCCATAAAAAGCAATTAATTGATAACATACAAGCCAAATATGGCTCCGATAGAAGATGTACACAGAAGAGATTTTGTTATGGTAGCTTTGGGACCACGTCAGCCAGAAGCAGAGATTGAAGATCTGATCGTAACTTCCAGTAAATTGCCAGGTTCAGTCCAGTGGAAGCATAGCAAAGAAAAACATGGTGTTTCCTTGAGTATATAAAATAAAAACTCTTTTTGCCTGAGTTATGTGGATGAAAGTCAAAGTTTAAAATGTGCTTGTTTGTTTTGAATGAGCTGCTTAAAATATGCTTGCTGTAACTGTTCATAAGCAAGTTTTTAAAAAATAAACTTGTTTGTATTGAGATATGATTGCCACATGATAAACATATTTAAAGCATACCATTGGATACATTTTGATGAATGTCTACTCCCATGAAAGCCTCCTCATAATTAGGAAAATGAATATATTCATCAACATCAAAATTAAAGACAAATTTTAAAACAATTTATTTTTAACAATTTATTTAAAACAATTTAGTTTTAAAATTAATGTACTATAAAATTAACATTTTTCTATGTGATTTTATTAATTCAAATACATGTATAGATTCATGTAACCATTCCCGCAATCAGGATAAAGACTATTTCATCACCCCAAGTATCTGTCCTCACATACATGTAGCCTTTCTCCACCATTCACCTTTGGCAATCACTGATTGGTTCCTTATCTCTGTAGTTCTGTCTTTTCTAGAATGTTATATAAATGGAATCCTACAAGTATGAATCATTCAGAGATGGACTTCTCTTATTCAGCATAATGCCTTTTATGTTCATTCTAGTTGTTACAGGTTATCAATTGTGTGTTTGTTTCTTTTCTTTTTTATTTCCTTACTTTCCTTTTTGGCTGAATACTTTTCCATTGTCTAGAAAAACCATAGTTTGTTTATCCATTCCCCTGCTGAAGGACATTTGGATCTGGGTTTCACTGTGTATACAGCTGCAATAAACATTTATGTATGGGTTTTTATGCAGACAGATAACTTTCTTTTTTAGATTACTTTATGTCTCATTTCATAAATAATAATGGGATGAGAAATTTTTCTGTTTACAAAAAGTGGGAGGAGTTTCAGATGGAGTTTTAGAGAGTTGAACTCTCTCAACTGGAGGATGCCATCTTGCCCCATCATTGAGAGCTGGTGGTTCTATCTGCTATTGTTCTAGTCCTCCTTTTCCAGCTAACATAGCTCTTTAAAACAGTATGGTGCTGCACTGGGAGTCCCACTGCTCCTGTACTGATGTGTTATATGGCACATATCGAGTAGATACATGCATCAGAGCAAGTAATTTCACACATTCGGGAGCTGAGAATATTTTTGTTCTAATTAGTGAAACATGAGGGAAAGAAGCTGAAATTTTACACTGTTATATAAGGTAGGTTTTAAAATTAAAAGAGAGAATTGGAGGAATTCTCGATCAGTAATTGACAGAATTGAAAATAACTATTATGTGTTATTGTTGGAATCTTGTGATTCTCTAGAAACAGAAGTCTTGGATTTGTAATTTATTTATTTATTAAACTCAATGAATATACATTGAACACCTACTATGTACCAGATACTATTATAAATGTTTAATTCCATATTTTAATTATATTAACATCTTATTAACATCTTATTGAAACATCTTTTTTTCCCCCATAGGAGTCAATTTTACAGCTCGATCCAATCCATTTGCTATCTTGCCTATGACTAGGAAGGAGAAGTCAACCATCATCCTGGCTGCTTCCCTGTCCTCTGTGGTCTCGTGGCTGGCTCTGGGCTGTCTGGTGTGCTGTTGGCTTAAGAGAAGCAAAAGCAGAAGTATGTAGATTTTTGTATTTTGTAATAAAAGTTTCTGGAAAAAAAGCCATCATGCATAGCATATTAATGATTCATTTTATTTCTCCAAAGACAAATTTTTGTAAGCTTCTCCAAAATATGAAATTGCACAAGGCCAAATCGTTCAATTACTACATTAGAGATGAGGATTACCTAATCTTAAGTAATAATAGCAATAATAATAAAAACTCATGTTTACTAAATACTCACTGTGGAACAGGTTCTGTATCTCTTGGCAGCTTCTGCATTTGACCTATTGCAATGTATTGTTTCTGCTCAAGTATATGAAGAAAACCCAGCCTCACTCAGATATATTATAGAAAAGGGATGGGTATCTTAATAGCCTTTACAGATAATTGTGGACAATCTTCTTTCCTATTGCACCCAGATTTGACAAGAAGTAGTTACTTAAAGGGCCATCTCAATATCCTTTTTGTACTTTGTTATATGAAAATCCACCGGTCTCATTATGTACTTTGAAGGGAGCTTTTACCCATGCATTAGGATCGGACCATTTGAAAATATTGTTTCATGGAGTTGTGAAGATCTTCTCTATGTTGACATATTTCATTCTACTATTCAAAAAGATCACATTTGTTAATAATATGAATCTTTAAGAATTAGAAACATGTGAAGCTCCTGTAGTTGATACAAGTTTTCCAAAATTCTAAGTTTCCCATGAAAACGAATTTTATCACTGGCAACAAATACTGTAAGTTGTTTCTTTTTTACAAGCTCACTTCATTCATTTAAGAAAAAATAAAATCTGCCAAATATACAAGTATGAATAACCATAATTTCTCAATCATTCTTTCTCACTCTTTCAAGCAAAAGTGGTGTTCATGAAAAAATCAGCTAGTTTAGCTCAAAATTCAATTGCAAAATTGATTTTTCTTGGGAAAATCACATACACATTTTAAATAAAATTAATTCTCTTTACTGCTTTCTCAAAGATATTCTTAAGTGAAATTGGCTTTTTTTTTTCCTCTTGTTGGTTTTTTGTTTTGTTTTACATGATTTTATCTCAGGGTATATCCTTCCTGATCATGCCTATCCAAAAAAGTACCTTGTGGTTTTTACTTGCATTTCTCTAATGATTAGTGGTGATGATCATTTTTTTCCCATATGTTTTTGGCCACGGTATGTCTTCTTTTAAGAAGTGTCTGTTCATGTCCTTTGCTCATTTTTTAAATGAGATTGTTTGCTTTTTTGATATTTGATTTGTTTAAGTTCTTATAGATTCTGGCTATTAGATCTTTGCCAGATGCATAGTTTGTGAATCTCTCATTCTGTTTATCATTTGTTTACTCTGTTGATAGTTTATTTTGCTGTGCAGAAGCTCTTTAGTCTAATTGGGTCCCACTTGTCTATTTATGTTTTTGTTGCATTTGTTTTTGGAGATTTTATCATGAACTCTTTGCCAAGGCCTATGTCCAGAATGATATTTCTTAGGTTCTCTTCTAGGGTTTTTATAGTTTTGGGTCTTACATTTAAGTCTTTAATCTGTCTTAAGTTGAATTTTGCACATAGTGAAGGGATCAAGTTTCATTCTTCTGCATATGGCTAGCCAGCTATCTTGGCACGATTTATTGAAGAGAAGTACTTTCCCCATCACTTGTTATTGCTGGCTTTGTTGAAGATCGGATGGTTGTATGTGTGTAGCTTCATTTCTGAGTTCTCTAACCTGTTCCATTGCTCTATGTGTCTACTTTTTTTGCCAGTATCATTCTGTTTTGGTTATTGTACCTTTGTAGTATAGTTTGAAGTGTGGCATACAATAAGATACCACGTCATACCAGTCAGAATGGCTATTATTAAAAAGTCAAAACAGTAACAGATATTGGTGAAGTTGTGGAGAAAAGGGAATGCTGATACACTATTGGTGGGAATGTAAATTAGTTCAGCCACTATTCAAAGCAGTTTGGAGATTTCTCAAATAACCTAAAACAGAAGTTTTCAACTCAGCAATCCCACTACTGGGTATATACCCAAAAGAATATAAATCATTCTACCAAAAAGACACATGCATTTGTATGTTTATTGTAGCACTATTCATAATAGCAAAGACATGGAATCAACATAGATGCCCATCAACAGTGGACTGGATAAATAAAAGGTGATACATATATACCTTGAAATAGTATGCAGCCATGAAAAGAATGAAATCACATCCTTTACAGCAACATGGATGCAGTTGGAGGCCACTAACCTAAGTGAATTAATGTAGGAACAGAAAACCAAATACCACATGTTCTCTCTTATAAATGGGAGCTAAATAATGAATACAGGTTGACATAAGAAGAGAAACAATAGACACGAGAGCCTACTTGAGTGGGGAAGGTGAGAGGGGAGTAAGGGTTGAAAAAGTACCTATTGGGTCCTATGCTCACTACTTGGTGATGAAATCATTTGTACACCAAATCCCAATGATGTGCAATTTATCTGTAACAAATTTGTACATGTACCCCCTGAACCTAAAAGTTGAAAAAGAAAAAACGGTCTACTTCCTCCTCCTTAACTGTTTCCTTTTCATGTCACTGTATAGCATTATTTTGCCTTATATTACAAATTTATTTGTTTATTTCTGCCATCCAAACCAGAATAAAAGCTCTATGAGGGCAGGGATCAGATCTTTTATACTCATCCTAGTATTCCCAGAGCCTTGAACAATCAGACAGTACAGTTTTATACCATAAAGTTGATGATCAGTATATAGGATTTGATGCCATTATCTCTTGAACTCTATGTTATGTGCATTCTATTGCATGTGTATGATAATTATGGGACAAGGGTACATGCAAGGGAAACACCTAAATGTTGATGGTCCTACTTATAAATAAAAATGTTCTTTTCATCTGAACAACAAAAAAAATCCCTTTTTTTCCTGTTAATACAGAAACAAAACCTGAAGAGATTCCTGAATCCCAGACTAATAATCAAAATAATCATATCCACATCTCATCCAAATGCCAAGAATCACAAGGCACTAAAAAAGAAGACACTGTGGTGGGAGAAGGTAAGCTCAGAGGGTGGAGATGATCCCCACAGGAGAGACTCACTGTGGTCGGACGGAGCCTGCTTCTCCTTCAGTTCTGTTTCTAAAGCAATTTAGTTTATAGACCCTTCTTAGTCCTTGTTACTTTCCTTCAAGGAAATTATGCCCCAGCAGAAAAATACACAGGTCTGGCTGATTCACTCAGCTATTCATCAATTATTTGAATTGACATATATATATATATTTTTAGTAGAGGATTATTGGTTTAACATTTGAGTTCGTTACACAGAGGAAAGGGGAAACCAGAATATAGGCATATAATCTTTCCTTTAGCTATTGCAAAGCTGCCAATTTGGCAACATTATTGAATTTGGGAAAGAAGAGTGCAGTTGCCAAATACCAACTATGCAAATTAGATTGAGTACAGAACCGTTGACAAACGAGTCGGCTTTGTTAAGCTGTGCTTTTGTTCAGTTGCACTTTTAGCAAAATGTATGATTTGCCAACATGGTGTGTTATGGCAGATGATATTACTTGTTATATTGTTAAATTGCCATTAGAATTAGTGCTAAACAGAGAAAAGATAAGCATTTGCCCGGGATGAATGCTTTGCTCTTATCCTACAAAGAATGCTGCAGATAGGAAGACTGGGCAGAGTATAAGATGGCTTTGCCAAGTGAAAGTATAATACATGAAAAATATTCATATAATTTCCACGGGCCTGAAACATTTTAAAACATGTACTCTAAAGAGTCAGTAATCACATTTTCTACTTGAAAAGGCATACCAATCTTAGTGGTTCTGAATGTGTGTTTAAGCAAAACATAATAGCAGTCCAATGTTATTCTGCCTCTAAATAGCTAAGTGAGATCTTGCATGTGTGTTATATGCATGTGTGTGTGTGTGTGTGCATGTATGAGCATGTGTGTTTATCGGTTCATTTGTATATTTTGAAGGAGGGTAAAGTATACATCCCTCTTATTTTACTGTTGCCAGGGTTTTTGATATCCAGAGCCATCTAAGCCCTCTTTTAAAATCCATATCTGCTCATGTCACTCTGCTACTCATAAGATTTAATGAATTCTTACTGTCCGTTGGAGAATCAGGATAGTGTGGCAGTTAAGAGCATGGAACCCAGAAGTCCAACAGACTGGGTTTAAATATGACTCCCTGTTGACAGACTTCGTGGCCTCAAGAAATAAAGATGTGTTTTGTTTTGTTTTATTTTAAATTTCCCAACATATTAGCCACATTTTGGCTCCTAGACCTGCACCAAAAAATGGTAGAGGGTATGGGGTATACATGGGAGTGGTATTGAACAAAATAGAGAAAGAGAGAAGGGGACAGGGATTATTTCAAGATTCCATCTAAGATTATTCCAGTTTTGGTTTTTAGAAGCCTCTTGTCCATATTATTGCATGTAAACTCAGGACAGATGTTTGAATGCTGCCATCTGAATAGCTCTTCATATTCACCTGCCATCTCCAGTGAACAGCAGGAATGGTGCTAATCTCTCCCTTAATCTCATAGGGCAATCTATGTGAATCTCAGTGGCCCACTTAAATTAACTACATTAAGCAGTCCACAGTGCCTGACTGTTTTATTAAGGAACTTTCTTTTATGTGGTGGCTTATTAATAAATTATTAGGAATGAGACAGGGATGGGGCTTCTGTGGAAAAGTTTAGATTGATGAGAGGGGAGCATCAAAGAGGCCATTTTATTAGGACATCCAAATTAAAAATAGAAGGATGTGTTATCCGAATCCTCCTCTGGGGATCACAGCAGATGTGTTTCCTTATCTTCTAAGCTTTGTACAAATCTGAAGAGTATCGTTTTGAAGACAAATCATGAGGCATCTCCTCCTTTTCTTTGGAAATTATTACCAGCTGTGAAACACCTAATTATTGGTAGCTTTAAATAAATTTTGTTTTATTCTATTATTGCCATGGCACTTAAGTTTCCCTTTTATCTCTGTGTTTTTAGGCTTTTAATATTTGCAGATAAAGTGATTGGCTGTCGCTCTCTTCAGCACTTTGCCTTCACAAAGCACTACCATAGCACTTAAGATTATTAAACTGTTGGAACTGAGCATGACTACTAGATTCAGATTGTAAATTTACCACATTGCAGCTTTTACCAAAAATTGCATGGATATAGTTGGGGTGCTAGAAATTTGTGGTGAGGGAAAGAGAGTAAAGTATACATCCCTCCTATTTTACTGTTGCTAGGGTTTTTGATATCCAGAGCCATCTAAGCCCTCTTTTAAAATCCATATCTACTCATGTCACTCTGCTACTCATAAGATTTAATGAATTCTTACTGTCCATTGGAGAATCAGGATAGTGTGGCAGTTAAGAGCATGGAACCCAGAAGTCCAACAGACTGGGTTTAAATATGACTCCCTGTTGACAGACTTCGTGGCCTCAAGAAAGAGGAACTAGCTTCTCTCTGTGTCTATCAGTGTCCTCATCAGTAATATTGCCCTAATAATACTGGCCGTACTTATGGTTATTATACAGAGTAAGTGAATTAATGTCAGTAAAGAGCACAGAACAATTTCAAGCATACCATGTGTGCTCTTTATGTGTTACTTATTATTGGTTTAGAAAATGTTATTTAAGATTCAAAGCCCTCTAAGCCTTGACTCTATCCAATATTTCTAACCTTATATTAGGTTTCACCCTTTTGCCCTTGCTTACCCTCACCAAACCAACTCACCATTTTGGGATTAGTCTAACATCTCCCCTCATTTACTTGCAGTCTCTTCTGGTTGGATGGCTTTTCTTCACCTGCTAAAACCTGCTCAAGCTTTGAGCAGTAACTGAGCTGCATTTGTTTTCAGAATGTTTATAACACAAAGACATGATAAATGTTTGAGGTGATGAACATGCTCACTACCCTGATTTGATCATTATACATTGTATAAATGTATTGAAATATCACTCTGGGCCCAATGCAGTGGCTCATACCTGTAATCCCAGAACTTTGGGAGGCTGAGGGCTTCATCTCCCAGTAAACATTAAATAAGGATTGATTTATCTTCTGATGTTTATTTAGTATCTTATAAGGCTTCTTCTGTATAGTTATAAAGAGATGATATCTGGTCCTCTGTCCTTTATGAATTTTCAGTGTTGTTGGGATACAAGAGTAATATTTGGGGGAAACTTAGAGACCAACCCTAAGCAATACATAGTTAAGTATAAGGCAGTCACAACAGTGTGTATTTAAGAATTTAAATATGGGAGAGAATGCTAAAGGAGATAAAGAATACCATTGTCCTAAGTTATAAGTTTAGCCCCTCTAACTCATAAATCATATCGCACTGTTTCAAATCCCATTTGCAAAGGGCTTAGTTGTCCAGTTTATATAAACTCAGGTTTGTAGAAATGCCAGGGTAAGAGTCCTGCTTTGCTCTGTCAGAGCTCAATTTTGTTTCACACCTCCTCACCTGTTTCCTTGTTGCCCTAAATTGGTTAGTGGCCCTCACATCTAGACAAGACACAGTTATCTTTAACTCCTAGTTCTCCCTTTACCAGCCTGTCCTCTTGCTTGTCAAGTTTTATCCATGCTTTCTCTTCAGTGTGTGTTTTTTCTCTCTCCTCCTCTACACTTCATTTCACAGATATATCTTCAGTTCAGTTTTGTTTTATCCACTCCTTACAGTTGTCTACTCCTTCATACCTATCTCTTTTCCCTCAAAGACAGTATTTCCTATGTACAACATAGGCCTCCTCACTTCAAAAGGTCCTTCTCTAAAGTATCTACATATCAAAGTCTTGCTGCTATGGTTTGGCGGTGGCCTCACTCAAATCTCATCTTTAATTGTAACTCACACAATTCCCGTATGTCATGGGAGGGACCCAGTGGGAGGTGATTGAATTTTGGAGCTGGTCTTTCTGTGATGTTCTTGTGACAGTGAATGAGTCTTAAGAGATGTGATAGTTATAAAAATTGGAGTTTCCCTGCACAAACTCTGTTTGCCTGCTGCCATCCAGGTAAGATGTGACTTGCTCCTCCTTGCCTTCCACCATGATTTTGAGGTCTCCCCAACCACGTGGAACTGTGAGTCCAATTAAACCTCTTTCTTTTGTAAATTGCCCAGTCTTGGGTATGTGTTTATCAGCAGCATGAAAATGGACTAATACACTCCTACTGATTCCAGTCCATATCATATACTTTTTCTTTTTTCAAATTTTCTTATCTAGAAGGAGTAGTTCCCTTCTCTCAACTTTTATAATACTTCTCACTTTCTTGTTTAATACATTTTATATGTAATATAATTATTTGTGTTCATCTTATCCATATCCTTTGGTATAAATTCTGAATCTTTTATGATCCTAATACCACCGTTACCACAGAGATTTAGGATATTAGACCACCGATAACTATTATTGAGTGAATGATGAGGACCTGATGAAATGAGTCCCTTTCTTTCCATTTTCTTTTTCCAGAGAAAAGAAATAACTACCTGGATTCCAGTAGTTATTACAACTTCTGGGAAAAAAGACCTGCCCCTGCCCCTCTTCTAAAAGAAATGTATTAATAGAAATTTTATCGAGGTTCACCAACTATACAACAGGATGAGGAATGCTCATTTTCTTTTGGGTCCTAACAGTGGGCAAAGTATGACTTCTTGCTTCCAGATAATGCTTTCTCTTTGTTACTTTAGCTTCCTCTTCCAGTTTTCTTGCCACCACCTTTGTGTTTGCAGGATAGCCACAGCTGCTGATGACCTCAGTATTGCTTGATCCAAATTATGGACTAATCTTTGTCCACATCCACTTTTCTTTATGGAATCCATACATCAAATGTTGGAAATGGAAAAGTGAAGTGTAAAAAAAGACTGGCTATTATGAACATGTGACTATGAACATTTACTTCAAAGATTTCTTATCTCTGCCACCTTAGAGACATGTTGACTGTATATGGTGCATTTTGTAAATGTAAAATATAAAGGACTTTCACTTTATCTTCTGTTAATACAAATATATACAAATGACAAGGAGAGAGGAGGACAGAGATAGCTTCATCTGGAAGCAAAGGAACTGAAAACTAGAAATTGTCTCCAGTGCTCAGGAAGCAAAACTATGTTTGAAAATTTCAAATAAATAACATGTCCACGTCATATAATAAAAAAGGAACATTTTCTACTTTAAGACATTAATAAAATATAGTAGTTGTCCCACAAGAAAACTTTAAAAAATAATCAGGAATAACAGTATACCCACTAAATAAAATGAAGAGCCTGATATGGTGGTATGCACCTGTATTTCCAACTATTCAGGAGGCTGAGGTAGAAGGATTGCATGAGCCTAAGAGTTTGAGGCTGCAGTGAACTATGATTGTGCCTGTGAATGTCTACTGAACTCCAACCTGGGCAACATAATAAAATCCTAGATTCTCAAAAAAAATTTTTTTAAAGGATGAAGAGTTCCAATTCTGTTTTTAACCAAGATCCAATATCATAATTAACAATGGAATATTACAGGAATTCATGTTCAAATATGGAAAAAACACCTAACTCATTCTTACCATAATTTTATAACATATATTTTGGAATCCTAAGAAACACAACATGTATAAAACAAAGTGGCCAGGTGTGGTGGCTCACATCTGTAATCCCAGCACTTTGGGAGGCCAAAGTGGGCAGATCTCCTAAGGACAGGAGTTCAAGACCAGCCTGGCCAACATGGTGAAACCCTGTCTCTACTAAAAATATAAAAAAGACATTTATGAGGCCAACAAACATATGAAAAAATTCTCATCATCACTGGTCATTAGAGAAATGCAAATCAAAACCACATTAAGGTATCGTCTCATGCCAGTTAGAATGGCAATCGTTAAAAAATCAGGAGACAACAGATGCTGGAGAGGATGTGGAGAAATAGGAACACTCTTACACAGTTGGTGGGAGTGTAAATTAGTTCAACCATTGTGGAAGACAGTGTGG
>CAUYQU010014255.1:0-39043 GCA_963574635.1 Cheracebus regulus | reverse complement strand
TAGAAATAGAAATACCATTTGACCCAGTAATTCCATTACTGGATATGTATACAAAGGATTATAAATTGATCTATTATAAAGACACATGCATGAGTATATTAACTGTGGCCTATTACATTTTTAAATGTAACTTCAGGGCAGAAATTTCAGGGCCCTTGTTGGAACCCTGCTATTATTTTCATGACCCCTTCAGGACATTGAGGACTGACTCTCTTCCTATTCACCAATAAAAGTTTAAAACATATAGGAAGTATAATTAAAAACAAAGGTTTTTCTTTTTAAATTTTTAACAGAATATGTTCTACCTATCTTCTAAAAATTGTATATTATTTTTCTATTGTTGCATAACCAATTACCACAAAACAGCTTAAAACATACCCATTTTTTATCTCACAAGGGAGTGGGTCAGGTGCCACTCAGATTCTAGAGATCGCTCACGTACCTTGTCATGTTGTCAATTCACATTCAAGCCATTTTCAGTAGTACTCATTTTTCTCAGTTTCTCTGACTTCCTTTTTGCCACAAGTCAGAGAAAAGGATCTGTTTTTAAAAGGTTTGTGTGATTAGATTAGTTCCACCTGGATAATCTCCACTGTTAGCTGTTTGCATTCAATTGAATAATAACCTTAGTTACAGCTGAAAAATTCTACTTCCCGTGTTATACAGCACAATATCTAATCTTTTGCACAGTTCTGGAGGTTACTGTGGGAAATATTGAAGAGGATATTTTAGATTTGTTCCTCCAATGAAAGAAAATGTTGAACTTCCTGAAACAGGATTAAAAACAGTATAGCAATAAATTCATCAGATTTATTCTCATCAATTTCCTGAGAAATGATAAAGGCTTACAGAATTGTATGGGTAGGCAGGTGTCCCTTATCCTGTAACAAATGACAAAATTTTTTTATATTTGGATGACTGGTTTGGTTGTGATAATGAAAAAGCAAGACAGAATTACATGCTGATCAAATTCTATAGTATACAGAAGAAAACAACACATATTGAAAATTTTAATAAGGATTAAGTATGAATAATAACATTACAGGATCTTCTGATGATCATTTGTACTCTGCATCAATAAATTACTTTCTATGAAACACACTGTTGATGGTTCATTATTTTGCTTAATTTTTTTTATAATTATACTTATTCTTTACCTACTTCAATTTATTTACCTGGGCACCATGGGAAGACAGCATTTCTGTTGTTAAATTATTTCCATTACTTCACACTTATTTATCTGTACTTGTAATGAAGTCACTCTGCAAAAAGTTTTTAAGATCATAGTCAATTTTAAAAAGTAAATGGTAAAATAAATATGTTGATGAAAGGATTATAAAAACAAGAGGGTTTAACAACTAATTTAGTCACTAGATATAAACATGATTAATATTTAAGTTATACTGAGCTTTACATGTATGAATATCCTACATAACATACTTGGAAGAATTTTATCTGTAATACCCAAATATTTTAGAGCATACAAAAATGTGTCAGTGACATAGTTATTAAAATATAAATTAGCACATTTTCTAATCAAACATTTTTGGTATAGCTTATACCTGAGCATAGTGGACATCAAGTAAAATAAATTTTGAAAGATTTAAAATACTACTATACCAGATATGCTTTTTCCACCTTTTACTAAACACATAAATATTTATGGTTTTCATACCAAGTATCAATTGAAGAAACATGGTTCATTGGTATTTATAGTTCCATGTTTCTTGTTTGCATATTATGCATGAGTACAAACAGATTGTTCCAAAAGTATGTGAGATAAATGAAGCTCTCTATAAAAACAACAAAAATGAACATTTGTATAGATTCCTAAAGGCATTTGAGATAACTTAATACCTCTTATTAATCTGAAAAAATGTCATTTTTAAGTATGCATTGAAGGATACAAAAGGCCAAGATCAACATCATATTTAAAAGTGAAATACTGGAGCACAGCTGATTTGCATAGAGGTATAGTTCAAGGAAGGTGCTCATAGGCTTAAAACATTTTTAGAGGGATCAATGAATCACTACACTACCAGTAATTCCAATAACAGAGAAAAGTCACAGCTATCATTCAATATTCAACTAGAATTTGTAGTCACAGTAATAAGATGTTGTGTAATTTTATAAAACATTTTTTCATTCACTCAGTTCCTGGAAATAAAACCATTATGATTTTTATAATATTATTATTTTCTTGAAAAACTAAAAGAATTAACTGTAAATTTACTAGACCTAATAAGAGACCACAGGAAAGTTTGTAACAAAATAATTAAAAATAGATTTCTGTGACTTCTGCTTTAAGCCACGGTAGAGTAACCGGGATCAAATTTACCTTCTTACACAAAACAACCAAAAATGAACAACATATATTAAATAGTAAGTTTCAAGACACTAGACATCAAGTGGTGTAGAAGAGTAACCCTCAAGAGATGGAGAATAATGAGGGAAAGATGCAGCTGGTTTTCCTTTCACTTCTGAGCCCTTTCCCCAGTCTGGGTTCTTTTTCTCCTAAAAATTAGAATTAGAGAGTTTTTGGTATTGTAGGGACTTTTGGTTTCTTTGATAATGTTTGTTTTAGGTTTTGTTTATTGCATTTTGACACCGAGATCTGATCATCATTTCCCAGATTGTTTACACATTTTAATGCTTTAAGAGGAAGAAATAACACATCAAATTAGAGTAGTTAACTTTTCTTTATAAATAGAGATTTTTCTCAAAAGTCATTTGGGATGTAGGCATGCAGCAATTGATTGATATTTAACGACAGTTAATATATTAATAGTCTGTTTTAGTATTGGCCATATAATTTTCAACTTGTTTATTAATTTAACAGATGTTACCACAATAGTGGAGGGATACTCGAACATAAAAGTAGCAGTTGTTGAACTTAAAAATTATTAGAAAACTAAGGCATTGGCCAGTAACTGCTTTTAATCTTTAATTCATAGCAACAAGAGAAGCAAAATTTTAGCTAGGAGAATTTAAAATATATACGTAGAATATGAAGGGCTTGAAGATACACACACAAACACACACACACAGAGATATAGTATATAAATATGCATACATGCACATATATGTATACTATTGTATTTTAGAGTAAACTTATACCTATGATTTAGAAATTATTTTGGAATTCAGTCAAGCAAATTTTGTTTAAGTAATTAATAACTACACCAAAAACACTACAAAAATACTAACACTAAAATTCATTTTTTTGTTCTTAAACATGACTACCTTATAACTAAAAAATCCCAAAGAACAGCCTTTGTATGAAAAAAAAACTGAAAAACTTCTAAAACTTCTATGATCTCAATGAAATTAGTCATATATAAATATCATTTTTACGTGATAAAATAAACATTTAAAAACTATAGGGTGAATAGCACATTTTTATTTTGATGAAAATAAAATATTTTACTACTCTAAATTATACTTAACCATAACCATAAGTCCCATTCCTTTATATATTGTTTCTCCATATCAGGAATTAAAATAGCAAAAAATATTAGAACAAGTAAATAAATCAGACTTTTGCCATATTTGAATCTTGAGTAATACATTATAGTTTAGGATGTTAGTAAATCAACTTGAGTTATACATTTGGTGGTCTGAAATGTACCCACTTTCTATAAAGGATGGGATTGCTAAAGAAATTAATCAAAAATATCATCTCTCTGTCACATGACCTTCAAGTACATTTTTAGCTATAAAACTGCAAGTCCAGTTTATTCCTTTTAAGAAAATTAAATTGTATAGAACTAAAAAGGCTCAGCATTTAAAACAAGGTCGATACAACTTTTCACAAATGTGTTTTATCCATAGATTTTAGAAATCTATTGTGATATATAACTAAAATCATGTTAACAATTTATATTCCTTAATGAGATTAAAAGCAATAAAAATGAACTTGTTTCAAAAGCTTCTCCAATGCATACTTCTATTTTAAAAACAAAACAAAAATATCCTTATCCTCAAAACAACAAATGTTTCTGTAGCCTTATACTAACAGGATAAATATTAAGTATTTACTATATCATTCACATTAAAAAGTATACTCTTTTTTTCAGATATAACAAGCTACAGAGTTTGCCATAAACTTGATCTCTGCTTTAAGAATTTCCTTTTCCAAATTTGAGTCTCCACATGGCTATATTCTCTCTGTCAAGAATGAAGATTATAGCCAGAGGGAATAAAGTTTTGGGATTTGATTTTGAGAACCAAGTGCCCGATTTTGACATTATAAACTTCAGGGAAAAAAAAAGTTTAAGTGATTTTAAAGGCACAATATGATTATTGATAATTAGTTATATAATTATATTTATCTTCTCTGTATGGAAATCTTTCTCGAGCACAATTTTGCAAAAGCTTATTTCCTGAACAACTTAATTCATATCCATTTTTTCTGTCAACTTTAAATAACTATTTTCACAATAATTTATGTGTATACATTATGACATTTGTTAAGAAAACAGTATATGTATTCTTTATACACATGTATTCTGGATTTCTTGGCTTTAATTACTATAATATTTTAATCATTATTTTACAGGATCTAAAATTATAACCATTTGTTTTTAATGTACTCATTTCATTTATTTTTTACGTTATTCGTAATTACTTACGTTGGTTAAACCCACGTAAAAAATAATACCCCTATGTGGTTCTAAACTCCACAACCCCCAGTGCCGCACTCTTTCCTCCTATTTTCCCTAGCATTTCTGTCCATTATGAAACTTGGAATTGGAAAATGTTGGAGCCTTCACATATATTTAGCTTTATTGTAACTATGAGACTACTTACAAATTTTAAGTCACGCTCTTTTCACTTGTGGCTCAAGTGCTTCTCAGTACCTCCAGAGATGAGGTGATGTAATTTAGAATTAACACACATATTTACTGTATCTCTGGAGCTCTAGAGATTGGTCTTGCTTTAACATTAAACAAAGGGCTCTGTATAGAGTTGGTTATAATCAGTGCTAAATGAATAATTACATGAAAATATTAATAAGAGAGCTTACTAATTTGCTTTAAGGCTGACATTTAGTATGCTTGCTACTCATATTCAAGGAAAAGTATCAGTTTCTATTCAATCATGGAGTTCTATTCTAAATGGAAATATTAAGAATAAATAGTCCTATTGAATTCCCAAATAGGAATACAATGGGAGTACAACTATTTCTATTTAGGAATAGTTGAATTCCTAAGTAGGAATACAATTTTATAGTCTTGTTTCAGGTTTACCCCTACTAAACCATAACATATAGTAGCATTCCCCTGCTCTATTTTATTTAATAAAGTAAAAACTCCTTAGTATGCACAGAAATTACATAGAAGGACTAGGTTACAGATTGAGAGAAAATGTTTGAAAATGTAAGACATTCAAGATATTTCACCCATCTGGCCCCAACATACCTTCCTAAGTACTTTTACTTTGTACCATACTATATGTCAATCAACTACTCTTCCTTCCTTTTTCTATGCTTTGAGCATTCTACTTCTTATATTACTTCCTAAACCTTAGCTCCTCATCACAAATAAAGTTCACAACGAATTATATTGAGAATTAAATGAGATAATATCTAAAACACTGAGCAGAGTGTCTGAGACTCAGGAAGTACTCCATAATGAATAGATAGGTGGCCATTAAAATTATTATTGTTACTGCAGTTTTTGTTACTATGAAAAGGATTCATAAGACCTTCCGAACTCCTAGTCAGAAGTAATTCATCCCTTCTGTGCTCCCTCTGCAAATTGTAATTTTAGTGCAGGTATTTTGTCCCTTCTATCATGACTATTTGTACATCTCATGTTTCTGACTAGAATATAAGTGCCTTAAGAAAATGAGCCATGCTTAATTATATTTTTCTTTTATTAATTTCTCATAACCTCTACCACAGAATCTTCGGCATCTTAGGGGCACATAAGTATCAAACCACCTCTTTCCTGCGTAAAAGAAAATCCTGTCGACTGATTCCTAGGTGGTATGAAGTCATCTACTTTTGTAAATTAGATCAATTTTCATGAGGCTTCTAAGAAAGTCATTCTGCTAACTATAGCTGACAAGTCAAAGCAGAAAATAAAAACAGGAAAAGGTCTAAGACCTATGCTTTTCAAACACATTCCTGATTTATTTTTAGAGGTATGAGGAGAAGAAGGATATTCTCAAAAGGAGATATATGTAGGTAAATGTTATAGACTTTTAAACATCATGCTCAATTTCAGAAAACCTTTTAACTGAAAAAGTGACCTCCACTTGATAAAAGAGATTTTTTCATTATTCTAACTTCAATCAATGAGGATTTTCGTGATGCTCTTTCCAAATCAAATGCTTTACATTCATAGAAATTCAATTAGCACTTGTCAATGTTGACAGATAAAAATACAAAATAAATTCATTAGTAAATGAATCATGGTTTATTTCACACATTTTTATTAAAGTTTGTTGTTTCTTTTCTACATTTTGTAGAGAATAAAAACATAGCACAACCATTTATTAATTTAAAAACAATTATTGAGCACTGGACTCTCTTGTCTTACAGGAGATAGTAATCTAATAACTATGATTCAAGTTTATATTTATGTATTTCAGAAAAAGGAAAAATCAGTGTTTGACATTTTAAAATTTTAGAAAGGGTACAGTTTACTACATTAATTCTAAAAATTTGAAAATTAATATTAAAATAACAATAATTTACATAATATCAATAAGGCCTTTTTTACAGTTTAAATAATATTATTAATTCATTACTATCATTATTAACATTATGCTTAGGTTGCTTTTTGAGAAAATATTGGTGGTGACTCCAAGATCAAATATAGGTCTCTAGTCCTCTGTACCATCTTTCTTTTAACCAAATTATCATAATAATAAGCATTGTATGAACCACTGCTAGAAAAAAATAGCTAGATACAATCTGACTCAGGAGTATTTGTCTTAGAGGAATTTCTAAGGATTGTCATCCAAATTTTAAGACTAGCAAAGTCCTTTAAATACGTTCTATGAGGAGTAGGGGTAGGTTGTGCCTGTTCTGTGTACTGGTGATCAGGCACAAGTGTTTTTTCAAGCTAACACTTAACTAATCAACTTATTTCTTTTCATATTTTTCTTCTGAGTTGAAAATAAAATGTTATTTTCTGTGATTTTTGAGATAATTCTATTACAAACTCAATAATTGATGAATTATACAATTTTTATGTTCTCAGAAATCAACAAATGAATAAGAGAGAATAATTGGGAACAATAAGATCCTCTTGACCTATGTGATTCAGGTATATGTGAACATCAGGCACCAAGTAAACATAGTTGATAGACTAGGGTAAGACACATGACAGAACAGTAAACTCAGTCAGAATAAGTTTCTCAAATTTAAGTATTCTCTTACTTGGAGATCTTTTATTAAGGATGAAATGAAAAACGAAACATTACAACTGATACCACAGAAATATAACCACAAACTGATACTACAAACAACTATATGTCAAAAAAGTAGATAAGTTAGGAGAAATGGATGAATTCCTAAAACATACAACATCCCCTGACAGAATCAGGAAGAAACAGAAAATGTAAACAAAACAATAATGAGTAAAGAATTGAATCAGTAATGAAACACTTCCCAACAAGAAACAAAGCCAAATTGCTTCATAGATAAATTCTACCAAACATTTAAAGAAGAATTAATGCCATTCTTAAAGTATACCAACATATTTAAAAGGAGGGTGACATGGTTTGGCTGTGTCCCCAGCAAAATGTCATATTGAATTGTAGCTCCCATGATTCTCATGTGTCAACAGGGACCCAGTGGGAGGTAATTGAATCATGGGGGCAGATCTTTCCCATGCTGTTCTCATGATAGTGAATAAGTCTCACAAGATCTGATGGTTTTATAAAGAGGAGCTGCCCTATACAAGCTCTCTCTTCGTGTGCCACTGTGTAAGATGTGACTTTGCCCTTTATTTGCTTTCCATTATAATTGTGAGGCAGCCCCAGCCATGTTGAAACGTGAGTCAATTAAACCTCTTTCCTTTGTAAATTACCCAGTCTTGAGCAATTTTTTATTAACTGCATGAAAATAAACTAATGCAGAGGGTATACTTCCAAACTTATTTTATGAGACTAACATTACTTGTGAATCAAGTTCACTGTGTACTTGTTACCAACTTGTCTGAATTAGGTGAGACAAAACACATTCTTATTTTTACAGATCTTTTGTCTTTCTAGTCTCTATTTTATTAATTTCTGCTCTAGTCTTTATTATTGCCTTCCTTTTGCTGATGTTAAACTTAGTTTGTTCATTTTTCAGTTCCCTGAGGTGTAGAGTTAGGTTGTTTAAACTTAGTTTGTTCTTTTTCTAATTCCCTGAGGTGTAAAGTTAGGTTGTTTATTTTAAGTCTTTATTTTTTGTTAACAAACTAATTAATTTTAATAGACAAATAAAAATTATATAAATTTATGATGTATAGCCTGATGTTCTGATATATGTATACATTGAGGAGTATACTATTAAATTAAGCTATTTAACATATCAATTACTTCACATATTTATCTTCATTTGTAGTAAAAACTCTTAAAATCTACTGAATTAGCAATTTTCAAGTATGCAATACCTTGTTAATACCTATAACCACTATATTACATTATAGACTGCTTGAACGTTTTCCTTCTGTATAATGAAATTTTATATCTTTTAACTAAGATAGTCCCAGTCTCCTCCCCATCCACCAAGCCTTGATAAATATGGTTCTACTCTGTGTTTCTATGAAATTGACTTTTTAAGATTCCATGCATTAGTGAGCTTATATGGTATTTGCTTCCGTGACTGGCTTATTTCATTAACATATTGTCCTCCAAAAGTGTCCATGTTATTATACATAACAGTGTTTCCTTCTTTTTTATGACTATACACTACTATATTGTGTGTCTATCCCACATTTTCTTTGCCAATTCACCCAACGATGGACATTTAGATTGATTCTGTATCTTGGGCATTGTGAATAATGCTGAAATAAGCGTGGCATACAGTATCTCTTCAACATATCAATTTTATTTTCTTTGTATATACCCTGTAGTGGAATTGCTAAGTCACATGATATTAATAGCTTGATTTTAATATTTTAAGGAACTATCATACTGTTTTCCATAATGAAAGTACTAATTTACATTTCCACTCATCACCAACATTTACATTTTGCCTTTCTGGCAGAAGCTATGCTAACAGAGCTGAGGTAATATCATGATTTCAGTTCACATTTTCCTGATGATTAGTAAAGTTGGGCACTTTTCACTTACCTGTTAGCCATTTGTGTATTTCCTTTGAAAGATGTATATGGGAATGACCTTTGCCTATTTTACTTAGATTTTTGTTGTTCTTGTTGTTGCTATTGAGTTATTTACATAGATTTTGGATATTAAACCCTTATTAGACATGCACTTCGCAAATATTTTCAGTACAGAAGATTATTTAGTTTAATATAACTCAATTTGTCTCTTTTTGCTTTTGTTTCGTATGCTTTTGATGTAATACTCAATAAATTATTTCAAGAACAATCCAATAGAGATATCCCCCTGTATTATTCTAGTAATTTTACAGTTTCCACCCGACATGTAAGTTGAATTTATTGTGAGTTTATAGGTATAGTGTACAATAAGGATCCAATTTCGTTCTTTTGCTTGTGGATATCTGATTATCTCCGCACCAATTGTTAAAGAGAATGTTCTTTCCTTATTGCTCATTCTTAGTATCTTTGTGGAAAATCAGATGACTGTACATGTATGTATTCATTTCCTGCCTCTTTATTCTATTCCACTGGTCTATGCTTATGTGCCATTAACATTAGCAAAAATCTTCTCCTGGAACTTAGAAACCAAAATTTAATATATAATCAAGCCAACAAGAAACATAAGGAAGAATATTGCTTAAAGGTATTTGTTTGTTCTTCTCTATTAATAGCTGCAAATAGTGTGCATAATAAAATGAGTTATAAAAGGCACTTGGAACTGGCACATGCAACAAAAAATATATACTATATTTATATCTATATCATTATAGTTATGTTGTATATAACTATACATACACACACAGACTAGAACATGCACAATCCCATTTCTTCTGTATAGAAAAAAATAAAAAGATCTGGCAAAAAGGAATAAGAAAAATTAAAATTTATCAAATTCTCCACAAAACTGATTTCATTAAAAATTGCTATTAAAGAAATATTATGTGAATTTAAAATTAGGATTAGTGCACAATGTCCGTACTTGTTGCAATGTAGTATCTGGGAGTCATTTATAATACAATATAAATCAACAAATAAAAGTACTATTATTTCCTTCTGTTAAATACAATTGGAAGCTTAAAATAAGAGTTCAAAAAATTCTGCTTCCAGAGTGACTATGGAAACTTTAAAACATATGGCTTTTAGAATCAATATTTCATAAGATGTATTAAAAAGTCATGTATTCCTGATTGATATTTTATATTATTTGAGAAATAAGAATCATTTTTAAAAGCTATAATAAGCTATGAGTGTGAAATGTATTAAATGATATGCTTATCACACGGTTGACATGGAAACAAGGCTGTAAAGCCTGCACCTAATGAGAATATGTCAGTCAAAGAAACACCTTGTTCCTCTTCTAAAATTGGTCTTCGTTTCCCAAACCTTTCAATTATTTATTATCACATTATGAAATTACCAAATTAACTTCTTGAATCACTTTATAACCCATAATTTGTATGAGTTATATGTTTCTATCATCACAACGGGAACAAACTGTGCTTTAACCTGATTATAATTGCTAAATATTTAGTTAGAACTTAATTTCTGCTGATCTTAAATCACACTGGCTTGTTATCTACTTTAAAAATATGATAAAAGTTTCTTACATTCAGTGTGTTTTTCCCTGGTGATATTCTGTATCCAGATCAAATGATACGTCACTACCGAATTAGGTCCTACAAAAATATCAGTTTTTACATATGTTAAGCTGAAAAAAATTTCAAGTATTCATACATCTTGGCTACTTACTAAAAATGTAGTTAAAACACATTCTAGGTTATAGACATACAGAAGTGTTCTAAGAATAGCTCTCTGAAAAGATTGATGGTGGCCATGTTAAAGTAATTACTCTTGGGTTGCTTTTTTTTTTTTCCTATGAACATGCTGAATTCAACATCTCAAAGAAAAAAAGAATAAGACTTTCACTTCCAGCTTTGGTGGAATGTTTTATATCAGACTAAACATCTGCCAAGAATAAATACATAACATGCATAAAATACCAAAATGAACATAAAATTTGTTGCAAAATAAAGGTTTTGAGACTTTAAGTATCAATCAAGATAGCCAAAATTTGAAGGGCCAGCATACCAGAGAGAAGCAAAGGGTTGGGAAACACTATGAAGGTTTGGCATGCAAAGCATGTCATTTCCACTTCTTTATAACAGATGCCATTTTAATAGCAAAAAGTAGCATAGTAGATGTACATAAAACAATCATTAAAAATGTTTTTTAGACCACACGCGGTGGCTCATGCCTGTAATCCCAACACTTTGGGAGGCTGAGGTGGGGTAATCACAAGGTCAAGAGGTCGAGACCATTCTGGACAACATGATGAAACATGTATTTTAGTGTCTACTAAAAATACAAAAATTAGCTGGGCATGGTGGTGCACACCTGTAGTTCCAGCTATTTGGGAGGCTGAGGCAAGAGAATTGCTTGAACCTGGGAGGTGGAGGTTGCAGTGAGCCAAGATCACTCACTGCAAGAGCGAGACTCCACTTCAAGAAAAAAAAGTTACTTTAAATGCTTATCTTTTACAATAAAGCCTTTCAGGAAATAACTGAGCACTTGTTTATAGCATGCCTTTATAGAATTTGTAAAGAATATCCATGGATATTCTTTACAAATTTTTTAGGAGATTAATTTTGGCAATTAAAAAGTTCATTGTCTTAAATTTGAGTAAAACCCTACTTAAGTACATCTTAAAGAATTTTCCATGTGGGAAATCTTATTTCTCTGTATATGAGACAAACTAATCCAAAATTCTGACATTTTGAATTTTCCTACACAAATTAATTACTGAAAAAAATTACTTAAAAAATGACATGTTGTCTCTCTAGTATTACTCCTTAAACTAGGCTGCATTTATTTATTTGAATTTCTCCTCTCATATACAATAGAACAGTAAAATATGTTTATACACAAACATATTCACATAGAAAATATATGGATTGTATTTATATGCAGTACTCTTTAAACTAAGAGGTGTCCCCTTTAAAAGATCATCCCCAAGGTTCATTTCAGCAGAGAAGAAAGAAATTTCCGTAATACAGAAAACTGCCACGGCACTTTTCCAAATCTAAATAAATTTTCTTACAAGTAAGAGAAATCATGATATATAAAGGGACAATACAAAACTCTCAAGATTTGTGGTGCCTATTAAAATAGATCTGTAAAGAAATGCTACAGTTAGTTAAATTTCAGCATCTTCTGGAGTAAGAAAAAACATCAAATTTTGAAACCCATGGAATCCACTGAATATGGACAATAAAATAACTGATGAAAGTGATAAAGTACATCATGATATACAGAGTGAAATTATGATGATACTGACTTTTATAAACCTCTCCGCTGCCACATTAGTTTGTTAGCTTCCTAATTCAACAAAACAAGGAGTTGAGAATTGTTTATAAAAACGTTAGTACCATTCAGGAGTTGATAAATTTTACCAAAAAAGAAAAAAAAAAGGAAGAAAATGTTAGTACCATCCTTGTGTGATGAAGACAAAACATTTCTCAGCTGGCACTATAACAAGAAACATAAACAGGTATGATGCTTGTGAGCTACTGTTCAGACCCGACTTAACAATTGACTTTCCTTGCTACAGGAAATAGGACAAACAGCCTCTTTATATAACTGTGGAGTTTGAGCACTGTATAAAAGCATCCTGCTGAGAGTGCTGGGAACAGAAATGCAGCCCGGGCTCCATCTGCCAGCCACTATAACCTATTAAAGAACTGGGTCCAGAAGGAGCACCCTGTGTGGCCACATCTACCCAGAGATGTCATTTTTCTGAGTCACCAATATAGAGGCTACACAGAGGCTAAAAGACAGTCATGGTGGAATGCTTACTCTCTGTACAAAGACAGGATGCTGAGTGAGGCAGAGAATAGAGAGGGCAGATAGCACTCAAATTCATCAGATATGACAAACAATTCAGGAGGTACTCCAAGTGTTTATGGTCCCTCTCTGGATAGTGAAAGAGGATGGGGGTGGTAGGGGGAAATAAATGGCACCATAGGCCTCTGCATTATGTTGAAAGTCATGATGCTTTGTTGCTACAGTTGCAGATGAATTTTTCTCACTTTTCCTGGCTACCTACTTGTACCAAAAATAAGGAAAGACTACAGAGTGAGCACAGTGGAGGACCATGAGAATGTGCTTTGCACATTTCCAACTAAAGAGAGTAATTGATTTAAGGTCCCAGTTACTGCACTCTGAAATCTACTGCTGCGTTTACGTCAAGGCCATGCTTTCCACAAAGTGCTCCCAAAGGCAGCAAGAACAGCAGGGATACTAAAGCGGATCCATCCCTAAGAGACCTTGGAGTCCTTTGACAACCACCGTTGTCTTGAGGGTTACCAGTGCCTTGCTGAACCTTCCTTAAACTTAAGTAGTCTAGAAAGCCTCCACTCACCTTCATTTCCTTTCTCCTTCATTCTGGGTTAGACATCCATCCCACTCTGATAGCACTTCCAGCCTTTCACTCCCATCTCCGTTTTCTATTATAGGCATTTCCCTTAAAAATCCTTGCATGTGTAGTCCCATTTTTCTGCCTTTTTCTTAGTGGATCTAGAAAATGACACATACTCAAGTTAATATTTTAATAGATTGTGTTTTTATATATAGTGCATATTATGTCTTCAGTATGTGTGCTCTACTAGTTGGTAAATGCAGTTAAAGTCCCATCAATATATAATTTTCATTATTCCAACCATCAACTTGTTCATCTGTTGAAAGTTTAACCTTTGTTTCAAACCCCTAAATACTTGTGTGCTTGTGTTAGTCAATCAGAATTGATTTCACTATCCTAAAATAGTACTGAGGGCTGTTTCAAATTGGGCATTACACATAATGTATGCATGTATCAAAATGACACATGTACCCCATAAATAAGTCCAAGTGGTCTATATCAATAAATTTAACAAATTTAAAAAGCTAAATCTAAGTATTGGTCATTTAAAAATATAAGCCAATGCACATTTTTTACAATCTGGAATTCGAGTTTCATCTTTTACTGTCACCACCATTAACACCATTCCCAGAGAAGTTGAAATTTTATTACATTTAGTCGACTAAGGTGGCACTCAAACACCATTGCCACCATCACTGTGGCTGTAGTTAATAATGCTGGCCCTTGTTCTTAAAAATTGAAGAAAGCCACTTCTGCATATATACTCTAAAGAACTGAAAGAACTCAAGCAGACATTTGTATACCTATGTCCATAATAGCAGTACTCAATAATAGTCAAAAAGTGAAAGCAACCGAAGTGTTCATCTGTGGATGAATATGTGGTATATACATATAATGAAATATTATTCAGCTATAAAAAGAAGGAATTTCTGACATATGCTATAACATAGATGTACCTTGAAGACATTATGCTCAGTAAAATAAGCCAATCATAAAAGCACATAACAGTGTATGATCCCACTTATATGAGGCACCTATAAGAGACAAATCTATAGAGACAAAAGGATGGTGGTTGCAGGATCTAAGGGAGGGAGAAATGGGGAATTAGTGTTTAATGAGTATAGAGTTTCTGTTGGAGAAGATGAAAAAGTTTTAGAGATGGATGATGATGATGTTTACACAAAAATATGAATGTACTTAAAGCCACTAGAACTGTACACAAAAATTGTTAAAATGATAAATTTTATGTTATGTATATTTTATCATAAAAATATAAGGATAAAGTGCTTTCTATGTTATATTCAAAAGATTAAAGGAGATGAAAGGGGTGTCCCTTTTGCTTGAGGTCCTAGTTATTTTGATGGCTAGTGATTCAGGCCTTCCATTGGTAGATCAGAGTTAAAAATTCACAATCCAGGTTATAACAATCCTCTAGAGAGGCATAACCCTGCAGAGGTTCCTTTCTCTGGCTCCAGTATCTCAATTTCCACTGCAGCACTATTTCAGCAAAGATTTCTCTCCCATGCCACTAAAAGTTATAGCTCTTTGGAATCACTATTTTACACTTAGTAGTGTAGCTGACTCAGGGCAAGTCCATTATCTTTTACTCAAATGTATGATACAACTTACACTCCCCTAAAAACTCAAGCCCTATTGCTAGGTCTGGTTAATTTCATGATACTCCATTTCTTTCTCTCCCTTACTCGCAAGAAAGTAAACCATAAGAATGGCTAAACCTGAGGATAAACAGATAAAAATCTTTTCCCCCAGAGCTCCATTAAACTCTATGCAAATGAAAACTTGGGATTGAAACATCACCCAAGTTCACTTGGTAGAAATACTAGTCTACACTATAACTCTTCAAACAAGAAGCCTCTGATTCTCAGCTCACCTAGTTCTTAAGAAACTTCAAGTATTCTTAAATGAAATGTGGTACAATTAAGGTCATAGCTGGTGTCTAAAGTAGAAAAAATTGGATGCATAGTATTCATTACAGCAGGCTATTTTGACAAGGCTTATTTTTGTCTGTTTACTTTCTGGCTTTATACCTTTTATGTCATCTCCCTTACCCACTCCCCATCCATTTATTCTCTAATCAAGATGTCTCCACCCTCCCTCTACCATAAACATCATAGTAGCTACAGTTTTTTCAGTTTTGAAATTGACATCCAGATGAGTAAAATTAATAAAAAATAAAAACCACTTTTATCTTGATTTCCTAGATGTTCTCAAATATAGGTTGTCCATTAATGCCAATAAAATTACACTTATCTTTGCACTGAATCATTTCATATGCACACTTATTGTCACTGCTCATGCATTTGTCATATAACTGTGCTATTCTCAATATGTAGCAGTTCTGGAGATTTATTAGACACTTCCCATTGCTGATAAGATATGCTGAGCTTAGCACTGTGGTCAAACAAAAAGAAACACAGCATTTTTTTTTTCTGTACAAAATATCTAAACATATTTCCCTGTTGTATACATATTCTCACAGAAATAATTTTCCATCCATAAATGAATAGTAACTGTTTCTTCAATTTATTACTACAGAGAAGATAAAAACCATTTTTTCATCAATAAAAGCTAGTGGACCATGACAATACCTTCTTTTAGTCTTAACTTTTCTATATGCATGTATATACATATAGTATATGTATATACTATGTCTGTGAGTGAACTATTTCAGAATATAACACATAATCTTATGGCCACTCTAAATTCAGCAAGTTTACTTTGATTTGGCCAGTTAATTATTAATGTAGTGGCAATATTCATGATTGCAATTATGGAAGACCCACACTAGTAAAAATCTACATATAAGTAAAATGGCATGGACTATTTATTTCTCAACCATATTCTCTCTGATGCTAGAGTTAGTGCTGGAAGCCATCCCACAATGGGAGAGTTATGTAATTTCTTTGGTGTGCAATTCTGAATAAGTTACAGCAACTTGCTAAAACTTATTGTTAAAAATCTAGATATTACTTAGTCATTTGTATATGTGTTTGACTAAAATTTATGAATAATGTTAAAAGCAAAAAGAAATGTCAAAGTGGTTGAAACATAGTTCTGTAAGCCACTTAAAATTTATGTCATATTTCCTGCATAGAGCAAATTCACAGTAAATGCTGAGAAGCTGCTTAAAGAAGCGATTATTCTATCATGGTGTAAAGGATCCTAAACTCAAATTGCACACGTCTTAGGCAAAACATTTTCCTCAGAGCCCTGGAACTGGCATCTAAAAACATGTCTTAAAGAGACCAGCCATCTTAAGTGAAAAAGATCTAGAAGCATCCCCATCTTTTCCTATCTTTCTATTATAATACATTTAATCTTTACAGAGAATATAACTCCTGATTAAAGAAATTTAGGTAGAATAGTCCTTGAAGAGTATATGAATAATAACATATACAAAATATGTGCAGTGATTTGTATTTTATGCTTAAATAAAAAACCATTATGTAATCTAGATCTAAAATGTATTTAAGAATTATTTTTACAAATGCATAGACATTTATTTTTTAAATTGTATGTTCAGATTGTGCTACATACTTGAACGAGCACACGTAAAATATATGCCTGTGTGTGTGTATATATATATATATATATATATATATATATATATGCATATTATACCTTTCATCTAATCTCCCTTAGTGTCCTCGTCCATTTGTCCACGAACTTCCCCTACCATGAGCATCAGAACTAATTTTAACATTCCAACATCATGTTGATTTGTCTAGCTCACTATCTTTTGTTTCAGTGAACTCGAGTTTAGCCTCTCTCACCTACTGCAGTAGTCTTGAATAAAGTTGTACCTGCTTGTTTAATTATCTAATATAATTTTTCTTTAGCTTTTAAAACTAGCTTATTTAAAAAAATATATTTTATTTTCAAATGAATGACAAAATCTGAATAGAATGCCTATTATACAGTCTTCACATATGTTATTTAATCCAAAAATATTCCATAACAGATTATGTTATAGATAAAGTATGACTCCCATTTAGAAACTTGGCTAGGCAGAGCTAGAAAATGGCAGAGCTAGAATACAACCCAGCCATTAAAGCCTGGATTTGTTTCTGCTATGCATTTAAACAAGATTCAGTGTCCTTTATCCTGCTGAACTGAGGGTCCAAAGGCTAAAGGCCAGGGCAGTCAGGTAAAGGTGGAACGTAGCTTTCTTCCTGGCTTTCCTATAAAGGGTTTAGGGGCAGACACACATCATGAAACAATGGCACCAAAAGATATAAATATATTCAGTGTAGCCCTGTTGTTCTGAGGCAAAATAGTTAAAATCTCTTATGGTGAATGATTTTAAATGTGTAATAACACATACAGCTATAATCTTTATTTATTAATTGATTTTTAAATGGATTAGGGTTAGTTAACAAAAACAGTGACTGAATACCTGAACTATTTGAACAAACTATTTGAACAAATAGTCGTTTCTGAGCCTTCAGGTTACTATTATCTTCCAAAAAAAACAAACAATATGCTTATATCTAGTCTTGGAAATAAGCTTAATAGGGCAAGGACAAGATAGTAAAACAAGAGCAGAGATCACAGATTTTGAAATAAGGAGTTCAGGACACAAAATCACAGACTTATTTTTTTTTTTTTTTAGATGGACTCTGTTCTGGCTGGAGTGCAGTGGCAGGATCTCAGCTCACTGCAACCTCCACCTCCTGGGTTCAAGCAATTCTCCTGCCTCAGCCTCCCAAGTAGCTGGGATTATAGGTGCCTGCGACCGCACCCAGCTAATTTTTTGTATTTTTAGTAGAGACAAGATTTCACCATGTTGGCCAGGCTGATCTCGAACTCTTGAACTCATGATTTGCCCACCTCAGCTTCTGAAAGTGCTGGGATTACAGGCATGAGCCAACACGCCTCGTCTATCATAGATTTCTTAATTTTGTTTAAAGCACTTTTTATCAGATTGCTTTTGAAATACATTTCTGATGGTTTTTCTGGTTGTTTCCCACTAGAAATGACCTAAATATTTAACTCACATGTATAAATGAAAGCATTTCATTAATCAAAGTTTACTTAATATAGAATAATGAATTCAGAAGCTGTTAAGAGGTGTTTTGGATTTAAGATTTTTATTGCTGCTATTAACAAACTATTTAATTTTTTGTATGCCTTAATGAGATTATATTTCAGGAATAGAAAAAAAATGCAAGAATCATCCAGGACAGCCATCTCTTTTTGCAAATAAACTTAGGCTCAGATATACCATGTAAGCCATACAACAAGCTAATAGCAGAACAATGTTTAGACTTTGGAAACAGGCAACCTAACTCACAGCATAGTATTTTTCTAGTATCTTATATTGCCTTTTACTCATCTGCTAATATAAGTAGGGATTATGAAGAAGAATTGTGCCACAAAATATTATTATATACTATATGTAAACTTCATGCTACATTAAATTATTCTACAATTCTAAATAATGTTATCAAATTTTAAGACTAACATCAAACACATTAAAACTTCTTATAGTAAGTCATACAACACAGGTTTAAGAGAAAAATATTCTTATATATTATATAAATTATAATATAATCAAAGGAACAGAACTGCACCATTAAGCCTATAGATGGCTTGAAGTTTTGGATAAAGTGCTGTTTGCATGCTTCATCTTAAAATAAGTAAAATTATGAAAGTTAATTTTAGAAACATTATGTCACTAATTGATTCCCAATATTAATACTTGAAAACTTTTACATATTATGTGATATTATGTGTGAATGTATAAATTAAATTTTAATTTGAAAGACAAATAATATTTTTAAATAAAAGAGCATGAATCATCAAATTTATTTGTGAAACTCAGATTCCATCTGTTGCTCAGAAAAATAAACATTCCTTCATTTAAAAAAAATATATCTTTTGTTGTTGTTAACAACAACATATCTATAGGAAAGTATATGCAATTTACACGTAGAATGGAGTCTTGCTCTCCAACTCACTAGTGTCTGTGGAGGTATTAGGGGTACAAAACACTAAATGAAGGTTTTAGGACTTACCCTAGACGAAGATGTATGCTTTGGTTCAGTAGCCAGAGCTTCGGAAAGTCCAGTATAGTATGCTTTCTTCTGTTTACTTGTGACATGAGTTTATTGCTCTCGTTGAATCAAATGAGAATCCAGCAATTGAGCATTATTAAAATAAGGTAGTTTGAAAGTAGACTATCTTAAATGAATTTGATAAAAATCAAAGATATCCTTTAAATTTGCAAAGCTAGATCAATTTTTAATTAAAAACCTGATGATAAACAACTTTTGTATAAGGAATTAAAAAGACATTTAAAAAATATAAAATTCTAAAAATACAATAGTCAATAAGTCTTTGCATGACACCCATTCTATGGTCTTAAGGAAAACAACAGTGAGTTTGTGTGGAATCAATAAAAGAAACATAAGCTCAATGATAATGTTTTTATCCAATTCAGACAGAACTTCTTATCCCACAAGATAGCAGTCCTTATTTTAAAAATAAGAATATATATTTTTGTTTTCAAAATAGAAACTTACAAATGATATAAACTTAGAGGAAGATTTGTCATATTACAATTCAACTCAACTATTCCCATACTTATGGGAATATAAATTTGGAAGAATTTTTCTGAGCTACAGATTGGAAACAAGTATCAAAACCTTTAAAATCTTCATCCTGTCCAATCCATCAGTTCCACTTCTAGTAATATGCACAATTTTCTTAAAAAGTATTTAGATTCTTATTTTAAAAGAAACATGTAGATAAAGACTTATGAAAGTGTTATTAGTCATACTGAAAATTTTGAAATAACCTAAATGTTTTACAACATAAGGCTGCTATAATTACAGCATATCCATTTATAACATGAAATATTATACAGCCATAAAATGCATATTGCAGAAAAATAAATTATGACCTGAAAACCTGTTTATAGCATATTGTACAGTGAAGAATCAGATTTCAAAACAGCATGTAGAACATGACATCCATTTTATATACACTTATATGTACACATAAGCACATAATCTAGAAGAATATGTATGACTATTTTAACAGACACAAAATAAGACTGCAGAATTAATGGTGATTTTTCTTTTATTTTTCTCACTTTTCCTCTAATTTTTCAACAAAAAAGGGACAGAAATGATGTAGCAAATAATACGGCTGCATAAACCCTGAAAGCCCTTAATATACTAGCCTGGTCAGCAAGCAGTCATGTACAGGCATAATTTCACATTCACAATGTCAATATTTAGGATAAAAACATTGAAATGTTGAGGTATCTCATATTAATGGCTGCTTAATATTTTCCATTTATTTACCATTATAATTAATTCTGTGATAAATGTCTTGGTACACAAATCTTTGCTTTCACTTTCAGTTATTTTCTAATGAAATATTCTAAGATATGGAATACTCAGATCACAGACTGGGAATATGTTATTAATGGCACAGATGATAATATAGGTAAGTCTTAATTTCTGACAAAAATTCATCTTTGTAAAAGCTAATTGGACCACATCAGTTAATGTATTTCTTAGAAATGTTACAGCAAATGTTCTTTAAAATCTAGTTCAAAAGTATACTGTGTTCTTCTGGGACGCCATATCAAAAATGCCTATTCTCAGACTGTAAAATGTCTAGGTTCTGAAAAGTTTCACATATGCAAAATAAACAAACAAAAAATACCTCATTCAAATACAAAATTCAAATATAAAATTTAAGCCAGAAGATTTTTATAGCACCCCTAAAGTTTTTTCTTCTCACTGTGAGTTTAAAATGCCAGGTACTTCTCTTGTTATTTTGGTGATGTTTGTGATTTTTATAAAGAAAAAGAGTATTGCTCATATTCATATACAATTAGAGTATATTGGTGATTTCATTTTAATCTGGTTCCTGATCTTTTTATAGTAAAAGTGCACCAAAATATGGCTTACTCATTACCTGGTAAAACGCAAATGCAAAATAGAAAGCTGAAATGTTTTAGTAAGTAATTTTTAAATGACCTATTACCTATTGGTTTAAATATAGAAAGACTGCATTCATTCAAAATTGCTGATTTCATCAGGCCTGAGCAAATTAAATAAGATTGTAGTATCATTAGCCAACATATTTGATTTACATGATTATGTGTTTTATGCATTTTTCACCTGACAAAATTTCTTAAATAAAATAATATTCCCCTAAAGTATTTCAGATGGTAAAGTGAACAATGAGCCAAAAGAAACTCATGTTAATTATACACTAACACAATTAAGAAAAACAAAAACTTTAACTTTTTACCATATTGGACAAATATATAATAATTATTTCTGAATAGTTCCAGCAGAACATTTGTTCGGAGTATTTTACTAGATGTTCACTTACGATATTGCATGTAGTTAAAATGTTTCTTGCAGATAAACTTTAGGAAATGAGTATAGCTGCAGTTTTAAATATATTTCAACATCTTTTTAAGTAAAACCATAATCAAAGTATCTCGAAGAAATGGCAATTGTTTCAGTAATAAATTTAAACAATATTGGATATACACTTCTGTATGTAATCTGAAGTAAAAATCTGAAGATATTAAGCAATCACACTAAAAAGTAATATGTTGAAGACAAAAATATTTTATTGCTGTTATTCTACAAATAGTTATAAAAACTCCATAAACTCTACTGTTAGTGTACAACAGGTAAAAATTAAGAGTAAGAAAGGTAGCAAGAAAAATTTAACCATCTTCTACTGGTATAGGAGAACAAAGAGAAGAGCTAATTAGAGCTATTTAAGTAAAAGAATAAAATGACTATGTGACATCAATAAAATCATACTATATCCCCCTACTCTGCCATTTTTTAAGAAAGCATATTACAAAGAAACAAAGAAATAAAAAGATTTGTCATGCTAGAGATAGGCAAAAAATGAAAGATAAAAGGAAAATAACACCAGAAACAGAACCAGATTCTGTACAAGTAAATGTAAGTTAACAAGAAGAAGGACTCTGTAAAACACTATTTTCAAAGGCAGCATTATAAATCACAGAACCAGATAAAAATGAAGGTAGCTGAGAAAAAAAAAGGTAGCTGAGAAAAAAAAAGGTATTCCAAAATAATATCATCACAGAACTGACAATAAACTAGAAATATGAAGAAACAGATCTTGCTGAAATTTGACCCAATAGTATAGAGTTAGGAATAAGCACTGCGAATGCAAAGAAAATGTATAAATAGTAAATAAATTAGAGAGAAGATGACAAAAATGGAAGTCAGGTCAATATATTTACCACAGAAAATATGCCCCTGAAGAACATCCAATAAATACAATTTTATTATTCATAATCATAATACATGAAAATGTCATCCAATTGAAAGTAAGAATGAATCTGCAGATTGAAAGGGCACCTATTATATCTAAAAGATATTAGTATAGATTGCCATCAAGGAATTTCTTGGTTAAGCTATTGGATTTCAGGTATGAAAAGAGAATCATTCAGGTAATTGTAGAGAAAAAGCAAATCTCCTGGAATAAAGATGATCAGGCAGGCCTCAGACTCAGCAAAATTCAGTGCCACACTGCAACTGAGCAAAGTCAACAATCTTCTGAGGAAATAAAAGCATGAGCCAAAAACTAACAATGAAGTTGATTTCAACAATAACAGCCAAGTTAATGTTAAAATGGAAAGACAAAAAGCAATTAAGTCATTCCTGAAATAAACAACCTGGCCATGAAAACCAACAAAACAATATATAAACAAAAATCATGTTACAAAATGTATTTCCTTGTTAGCAACTAACAAAAAATGAAATACAAATAATATTGGTAACAAAATCCATGAAATGGGGAGGTGAATGAAAGATGAGTCTTAATTACTTCTTAACAATGTTCACAATCTTTTTATTTAACTATTCCCAGCTCATACTCAACCTGTGGTTGATAATAAGTACATTACAGCTATTCTGGAATTGTACCTGGAATTACAATAATTATTCCATTATTGAAATATATTAAAATTGTATTGTTGAAATGAAATATAATAAAAGGATATTACACTGAATCAAGCATTATAGGTTGTAAGGTGTTCTATAACTTAATGTACTAACATAAAAATTTAAAACACCAGTAATCACAATTGTAGAAAACCATTGATTATTAGTATATCCTCAAATTATTAGTACATACCAAGATGCTAAAATGTGAAAAATAAGCATCTTAAAAAAAACAGTATTATCCTGCAATATTTGAATCCTTAATACAACTGTATAAAATATAATTGTCTTTCTTTTATTTAATTGAATCAACATGTTTGTTAAATAGTCGTAATGGTATTAAAGTACTGATATTAACATTATTAGCTTAATATTTACTGAGCATTTAATCGAACAAGAAACTATTTAAAATACATTTCATACTTTTTGGCTTTGTCCTCACTTCTGAGTCCTATGGCAGTTATTATCATCATCTTTGTTTAGCTCATCATTGAGGTGGCAATAAGGCAAAGAATAGCCACTAAGTGACAGTAAAACGAGAATTCAGGAAAGAGAAATGATTATCTAAAATTACTATTCTGTGCTTAATACAAATAAAATATAAAATATTTATGAATAACAGAAATATTCAGAACTGATAGTGCATATTGATACATTAAATATGCAAGAATCAATTGGTTTGATTTGCACATGCTGCTCTGTCATTATGGTGAAGGTACTAGTTTGGTAGAGCTGTTTTAACAAAGTTCCATAAACTAGTACCACAAACTTAAAAAAAAAATGTATTGTCTCAAATTTCTGGAGTCTAGTCTGAGACCAAGGAGTTGCAGAACTGGCTCTTTGTCTGAGCTGTAAAGGAGAGTCTACTCCATGCCTCTCTTCTGGCTTGGAGGGTTTGCTGGCAGTCTTTGGTGTTCTTTACTGCTGCTTCATCACCCCGATCTCTGCCTTCAAGTCACATTGTACTCTCCTGATTTTTGTGTATGCCTCTAAATTTCTCTTTTTTACAATGACATCAGTCATACGGCATTAGAGGCCCACCCTACTCCCTTATGTCCTCATCTTAACTAATTTCATCTGCAATGACCCTGTATCCAAATAAGGTCACATTCTGAGATACAGGAGGTAAGAACTTTAACATGTAAATTTTGAGAGGACAAAATTCAACCCATAATAGTAAGCAATTCATGCCAACACATTTAAATTTCTTCAGATAAAACATTGCTCCTTTAAAGTTTGCTTAGAAATATATTGCTTCGATGCCTTTAGGATAACATAGTGTTTTATGTCTACAATAGATTGAAAATTTTTATCTTCCATCTTGTGAGATAATGCACTGTAAAACCTTCAAAGGGCGCTTCCTTTGGCAGGAATGCTCTTCATCCCCCCTGTGCCAATGGCCATTCCAGCTGTGGTGGCACTCCTGGTGGGGAGAAATGCCAGCTTGACCTCACTAGCCGTGATGACAAGGGAACTCTTATGCCATCTCTGCCCTGGAGTAAAATGGGTTTAATTCATCTTCCATAATAAAAGTAGATTTATCCCATTTAGACATAACTAGAGACTTAAAATTTGGTATAGCTACTCTTCATTTCCAGAATTTACTATCTAATTTTCTACATTACCTTAACATGCAGTACAGTGCCAGGAGGGAAAAATACACAGCTATCCTACTAGACATGATGCAGACCCAAATCTTTGTGATAACAAAGGAAATGCTCTTCTGCATTTTGCTGCCTATGGCCAAAACGTATGAGTATCAGCAACGCCGTAATCAGACTGGGCCCGCCTGAATAATCCAGGCTAACTGCTTTATTTTAAGGCAACCTGATTAACATTTATTCATCTATAACCTTAATTCCTTCTTGCTCTGTAACACAGAATATTATATTTACAGGTTCTGGAGATGAGGATGTGGATGTCTTTGGGGACCATTCTTCTGCCTGTCACACAGTTTTCAGTTTCCTAATTCTTGTTCTTACGCCTACACATGATAAGTTAAAAGCAGTTTTCAGACAGGGATAAGGGTTGTGAAAGATATGTTCACATCTAAATCCTTGGAACCTGTGATTATTGCCTTACTTGGAAAAGGATCTTTACACACGTGGTAAAGATAAGGCTTTTGAAATAAGGAAATTATTCTGTGTTATCTAGATGATCCCCATTTGTCATCTCAAGTGCCCTTAGTAAGAGAGGCAGGTGGACATTGTACACACAGAAAATGCACATAAGAGGCAGACGTTGTACACACAGAAAATGGCCACAGAGGCAGAGGCTGGAGTGTTGTAGCACAGGCCAAGGAATGCTGGCAACCCAGGAAGCTGGGATGGGCAAGGGATGAATTCTCCTCCTAGAACTTCCAGAGGGAGTACAGCCCTGCCAACAATTTAATTTTGTTTTAATGAAATGGATTTTGAATTCTGGCCTCTAGAACAGTGTGAGAATAAATTTTGTTGCCTTAAGCCACTAAATTTGAGGTAATTTCTTATAAGAGTCTCATAAAACAAAAACAGTAATTCTTACTATTTTATTATTTACTCAAATATCTAAGTAATAAAGAGAAATTTATGTATATGTGAGAGATACCTAAAATCCATGTCCACTCTGCTAGTTCTCAACTAGAAAACCATGCAATACAATCACCTGACAAAAAACTAATAATAATTTGAGGTAGTTTCTACCCTGAATATTCAATAATGCAAATGAGTCTAAGTCCTAGACATGAAGATTTAGAAATACTACCTCTCCTAATTCAGATAAATAACCTCAGAATGAATTTTTGGCTTTAAAGTTTTAAAGCAAACGACTTTTACACCTTAAATAACTTTGACTTTTACAACTTTTACAGTTATATTGTCAGGCCCTGGTTATGCAACAGGCTACCATTTTTTGCCTTTTTTTTTGCTTTTTTATTCTTGAAGCAAATTTATGATGGCAAACACATGAACACACACTATCTCTTATGTAAATTACTACCATTAAGTATTCAATTATACATTGGACAAACAGATGTTCATTTGGTGAAATATATCAAATAGCTACTTAAAAGAATTTAAATTTCATGAGGATGAAACTATTTCTTATCTTAGAAGTTTCAGGACTTCACGGCAACATAGACCCATTTCTTCTTGCTTCTTCCACAAGAGATCAGTTGGAAAGTGCTTTTCCACCACAATAAGTGAAAGCCCCGTCAGCACCAGGCATACCTCACAGACCAAAAATATCACTGCAAAGCTTTTAAAATTCAAATTGTCCCTGAGGCCCCAACACACAAAGCTAGGATACATCTGTATGCTAATACCAAGATGGGATAACTGCCAAAGTAAAATATTTAAATAGGAGACTGAGTCTTTCAACATAATGGCCAAGATATCCATGATACAATTTGGAAATCACCAGGAAAATCTATACTTGAATGAGAAAAAAATGCAGTAGAAATTCAAACTAGGAAGACTAGTTTTAGATATTTGAACTTAACTCCTTTTTCTCAAAAACCATAAAAAATTAGGAATTTGTTGTAGAAGATATATCACTTCACTCAGTACTAACCTGGGAGCAAAAATATGAAGAATTTAACACAAAAAAAAGCAAATTAGAGTGGAGAAAACAGTTTAACCTAATCACACAAATGAGTTAAAGTACAAGTTTAATCAAAATTTCTCAAAAATATGAACATATTTCTCTATTAAGAAAGAGTTATTGAAAGACAAGCAAGAGAAATGAACAACTTAATGGACGTACTTTCACATTTAACAAATAATGTGACTGTGAGAAAAAAGGCACAAGTGTTGATCTCTGTATTATTCTCTTCAGTTTCTGAATAAAGAGAACTCGGTTTCTAAAATACTATTTCATATAATTTGGATGTTTGTCTCCACCCAAATCTCATGACGAAATGTAATCCCCAGTATTGGAGGTGGGAGCTGGTAGGAGGTATCTGGATCATGGAAGTGGATCCCTCATGAATGCCTTGGGCTATACTGTTGGTGATGAGCTCACCTGCTCCCCACACCAGGCCTACTCTCTTGTTCTTGCATTCTCCATGGGAAGTACTTGCTCCTGCTTGCCTTCTGCCATAATTTGTAAGCTTCCCAAGGCCTCACTAGAAGCCAAGCAGATGCAAGCACCATGTTTCCTGTAAAACCTGCAGAACCATGAGCCAATTAAACCTCTTTTCTTTATACATTACCCAGTCTCAGATACTTCTTTATAGCAATGCAAGAATAGCCTAACACACTATTCATCTCATTTAAATTCTGTGTCTTGGTTATATATCTTTCAGTAATATTTCATATACTTTTAAAATGACAATAAACTAGAATACAAAAATCAACATAAATCAATACTGAAAATATTTTAATAAAATAAAAAGGGTACTTATAATGATGCAGAATTTTTTTTAAAAATTACTGATCCAAAAGGCATTGTAACTGAAATTTTAAAAAGAACTGTGATATCAACAAAATAAAATATGAACAAAAAAATGCCACCCATTTGAAGATTGATACTGTTGATAGGCCTCAGACTAGTGATCCAGAAAATCTTCTTAATATGTAGCTTACTTTCCCCAATGACTACTGTTATATATTCTAAGTAAGTAGGCATAATCTCTCTAACTAACCAATCTCTCTAATTAAATAATTATTAGTTTTTAAAAAAAGGAAGAACAGTAACTTAAAAAAAAGTAACTAAAGAAAGTTACTGTTTTTAAAACATGAGAATTAATTAGAACATGAGAATTTCTCAAAATAAAACTACTAAAGATATTTTATATTAATTAACAACTAATGACATATGATGAGGAATATATTTGACAATATATGTGCTACTATTATCATGGGTAATGTTAAAAATATTACTACTGATTAAAACTGTATTGTAAAAAGTAGCAATTATTTTATGCTTTAGGGTAAGATCATCACAACAATATTTTCTCAGACTTCCAACAAAAGTGGCCTTACACATATGACAATGTTATCATGGATTGTAGTTTAAACCAAGGATGACCAAATCTCAGTAATTTGTTTTATATTGCAAGAAGGTACTGTCAAGGGTTACCAACAAAACTAAGCTTTAAGTAATTTATAGAGGAAGGCAAAGGAAAGGTAGTGTGTGCAGAGATCCATAGGGCAGGAGCAGAAGTAAGAGAGAGAGAGAAGAAAGCAAAACAAAGGGGAGGGAGGTGCCAGAGGATTTTTAAAACCAGTTCTCATGGGAACTAACAGAGTGAGAACTTACTTTGCCAGGATAACACCAAAAAGAATCCATCCCCATCAACCAAACATCTCCTATCAGGTCCAACTTCTGCCACTGAAGATGATATTTCATCATGTGCTTTGGGGAAACAAACATCCAACTATAGCATCCACCAAACATCACGCCACAGAGTGCTTGTTGCTTTGTTATAATATGAATACTACAGATTTTATACTTGAAATATTGAGTTCCCTAAAATTATGCAATATGGACAGTAGTCACCTCAAATATAACTTAGTTTGAGTATGCCAAAGAGTTTTCTATATATGAAATTGGTAGGCATTGCGGGATTTAGTTGTTGCCATTAAAACACAATCACTCCTAAACTGACATTTGTTTCAATTTACATTGATAATTGCTCTCCATCTACAAACACATAGTCTATAGGCATTAGGATACATGAAACGATAATAGTCTGGGCACTCAGTGTGTTTCCATTGTATTCAGTATCTTTTTAATAATGGTTATCTGAATTACTAGGTACACAGTAATTCATGGTTGTTTTTTTCATTTGGTTTTGTTTTGCTTTTTGCATGCTTTCAGGAAGCAACAGTTCCTGCATGATACCTCCTAAAAGAGGTTTATTGTAACAGATAAAACCTGTAAATTGAGAATCAAGACACCATTAGAATTAAGTGTTTCTTTAGTATGTATTGTTAGTATTATTGAAAGGCATAGTACAGATGATTTCATATTGAATGTTTTTTAAATTATCCAAAGCCAATATGAACCTTTAGTTCCACTTAAAAGAGGAGATGTCAAAAATAAATAGCTTCCCCTGATGTATATCTGTCTATATAAAGGGTTGATTTTATTCTCCTTTGTTCAGACTCTCATGAAATACCAAAGAAGTGTTTAAATTTTCTGTTTGCATTTTCTGATTATTTCTCTTTTTATAAGCAATCACTTTTCATTATTTGCTTTTCTCGTAATGACTCTCCTTCTCAAGTTAGGATTGCCAGACACAGTCAGAGGACTGATTCAGAAATCTGGCAGAAATACGAGTCTGACCAAGCTTCCCATTTCATTCATTTTCAGGCAAATAAACAAAGGGTAGGATACAGTACGAGTTTAAGACTGCCTTGTCCAGTAAATGAAACAGGTTTTAAAAAATGGATAGTACTATTTAGAGATAGGACCACTGTTTTATGTTTAGCAATTAATTCTTCATTACTTGATATGGTTTGGCTCTGCATCTCCACACAAATCTCACTTTGAATTGTAATCCCCATACTCTTCATGTGTCAAGGGTCAAGGGCAGGACCAAGCGGAGGTAATTGGATCATTGGGGTTGTTTCCTCACTGCTGTTCTCATGATAATGAGTGAGTCTAATGAGATCGGATGGTTTTATAAGTGTCTGGCATTTCCCTTGCTTGCACTTCTCCTTCCTACCACCTTGTGATGAAGGTACCTTGCTTTCTTTCTGTCTTCTGCCATGATTATGAGTTTCCTGGGGCTTCTCCAGCCATGCTAAACTGAGTTAATGAAACCTCTTTCCTTTATAAATTGCCTAGTCTTGGGCAGTTCACTATAGCAACATGAAAATGAACTAATAGAGTAAATGGGCACCACAGAGAGTGAGGTACTGCTATAAAGATACTTGAAAATGAACTGGGTAACAGGTAGAGGTTGGAACAGCTTGGAGAGCTCAGAGGAAGAAAGCAAGATGTGAGAAACTTTGGAACTTTCTAGAAACTTCATGAATATCTTTGAACAAAATACTAATAATAATACAGACAATGAAGTCCAGGCTGAGTTGGTTTCAGATAGAGATGAAGAACTTCTTGGGAACTGGAGCAAAGGTGATCCTTGTTATGCTTTAGCAAAGAGACTGGTTGTATTTTTCTCCTGCCCTAGAGATTTGTGAAACTTTGTACTTGAGAGAGATAATTTAGAGTATCTGGCAGAAGAAATTTCTAAGTGGCAAAACATTCAAGAGGAAGCAGAGCATAAAAATTTAAAAAATTTGCAGCCTGACAATGTGATAGAAAAGAAAAAAAAATCATTTTCTGAGGAGAATTTCAAGCTGGCTACAGAAATTTTCGTAAGTAACAAGAAGCTAAATGTTCATCACCAAAACAATGGAGAAAAGGTCTCAGGGGCATGTCAGAGACCTTCACAGTAGCTCCTCTCATCACAGGCCTCGATGCCTAGGAAAGAAAATGGTTTTGTGGGCCAGGCCCTGCCCTCCCACCACCCTGCTCTATGCAACCTAAAGACATGGTGCCCTGTGTCCCACCTGCTCCAGCTCTAGCAATGGCTAAAAGGGGCCAATGTACAGCTTGAGCTGTTGCTTCAGAGGATGCAAGTTCCTAGCCTTGGTGGCTTTTACATGGTGTTGGGCCTATGGGGTAAATAGAAGGACAGAGTTGAGGTTTGAGAGCCTCCGCCTAGATTTTAGAAGATGTATGGAAACAGCTGGATGTCCAGGCAGAAGTATGTTGCAGGAGCCCTCATGTGGAACCTGGCAGTGCAGAGGGGAAATACGGGACTGGAGTCCCCACACACATCCCCACTGGGGTGCTACTGTCTGGTGGAGCTGTGAGAAGAGGGCCACTTTCCTCCAGAACCCAGAATGGTAGATCTCCCAACAGCTTGCACCCTGTGCCTGGAAAAGCTGCAGACACTCAATGCCAGCCCTTGAGAGCAGTCTGGAGGGGGGCCGTACCCTGCAAAATCACAGGAAGAGAGCTTCTCAAGGCCTTGGAAGTCCACCCCTTGCATCAGCATGACGTGTATATGAGACATGGAGTGAAAGGAGATAATATTGGAACTTTAAGGTTTAATTGCTGCCCTTTTGAATTATGGACTTGCAGGGGACCCATGGCTCATGTGTTGTGGCCAATTTTTCCCATGTGGAATGGATGTATTTACCTAATACCTGTACCCCCATTGTATCTAGGAAGTAAGTAACTTGTACTTGATTTTACAAGCTCATAGGAAGAAGAAAGACTTGCCTTGTCTCAGAGGAGAATATGAACTTAGATGTTTGAGTTAATGCTAGAATGAGTTAAGGTCTTAGGGGACTGTTGGAAGGGCATGACTATGTTTTGAAATGTGAGGACATGAGATTTGGGAGGGGACATGAGATTTGGGAGGGGCCATGAGTGGAATGATATGATTTGGCTGTGCCTTCAACCAAATCTCATCTTGAATGTAATCTCCCTAATCCCCACATGTCAAGGGCAGGACTAAATGGAGGTAATTGGATCATGGGGGCATTTTCCTCATGATGTTCTCATGATAATGAGTGAGTCTCATGAGATCCGATGGTTTTATAAGCATCTGGCATTTCCCCTGCTTGCACTTCTCCTTCCTGCCACTTTGTGATGAAGGTGCCTTGCTTCCCCTCTGCCTTCTGCCATAATTGTGAGTTCCCTAAAATCTCCCCAGCCATGCTGAACTCTGAGTCAATTAAACCTCTTTCCTTTATAAATTAATTGCCTAGTCTTAGGCAGTTCTTTAACAGCAGTACAAAAACAGACTAATATAGCACTCTTAAAAACAATTCATGTTCCCGCAGTACAGGGTGAGTCGGAGAGAAAGAAAACAATTTTAAAACAGAAAAGCTGTTTATGTTTCTTTAAAATCTCCTACATTTGTTCTGTCTTCCTCCAAATATCTCCACAATTCATTTACCCCTCTATTTCCATACATGCTGCATTATAACTCATGTGTATTCAATTGTGGAATCTATCACCCCAGTCACTTATTTCACCCTAAACTAGTAGGCACATGTTTTGATTACCAAATCTCAATTTTAATCAGTTCACTGCATTGTAGATGGCAAGGCATAATAAGATGGTTCTATATAATGCTTCATAGCCTAATATTTTCCTGCAGGGCAATAAAATAGGTTGTCATTTCCAAATGTAAATAATATTTTCTGCTTGTAGGCCTCTAACTATTTTAGAGGAATTTACATTCCTTACTGGATATGCAAATCTAAACTCTGAATAAGTATCTATTCCAACTAAGATTCTTTATTATTCACTTGAAGCTGTGGGTAATTGGCCGATTTAATCCACTGCAAAGTAAGGGCTAGCACTGATACTTTACATTTTCAGTGAGTGGCCTACAGATGATTTTAGTCTCAGATTCTTGCTGAAAAAAAATAAATCAATACTGAGTCCCATTTCAAGCTTCTGAGGAAGTTATCAGAATATATCTTTCTCCTGCCCATTTTCGAATTGCTTGAATTCTTAGCTGTCTACTCTTCTCATATACCCAAGAGGCCACCCACAGACAGCAAATGAGGGCACCTACTTGTTTCCAGTTCCATTCTGAATTTAGAAGCAGATTCTTTAAATAATAATTGATTTGCCTCATTGTGAATTTCTCCTTCCAATTCCATAAAATTTCCATAATATATTGTCCCATATTATAAAGTTTCCATACTATATTGTCCCTTTCTGCCATATAAGCCCATTTTGGGGACCTTTTGCGATCATTGGTTATTGTTAAATAAATCGTAAAAGTTCACAACAAATCCCTACTATTATCTAGTTCCTCTTATGCTGCAAGGAGCACAACCACCTCTTGCCACTGAGGGAATTTATCTTTCTTCAGTGAAACTGCAACCAACAGGTGGCAGTGCAGCTGATTTTCAGAATCGGTACCAGCCCTTGACTTTGAGCTACCTCCATGTTGCTCATTTGGAATCCTCTGCAAACTGATTCTACAAAGGGACTCATTTGTCTATGGATTTAGGTAACTCTTTGAGGGAATATAATGTAGGCTCAAAAACATGTCAAAAATATATAAAAGCATGTTTATACATTCAATCTGTTAAGACATTCAATGAGTACCAAAATTGGTAACACTATTGCATAGTCTTGGTTATACTATTTCTATTTAATAAAGAGACTTATATATACATTCCTTTTCCCCTTGAAGTGATTAATGCAGGACATCATAGAAATTTCAGATTTCAAAGTAATTTCATCTTCTTCAAAAGTAGAAGCACTATCAACTAATGCCAATACAGGGCAACTGATTCCTTTTGATATGGTTTAGCTCTGTGTCCCTGCTCAAATCTTATCTCAATTATAATCCATATGTGTTGAGAAAGGGAGATGACTGGATCATAGGGACTGTTTTCCATATGCTGCTCTCATGCTCCTGGTGAGTTCTCATGAGATCTGATGATTTTATAAGTATCTGGCATTTCCCCTGCTGGCACTTTTCTCTTCTGCTGCCATGTGAAGAAGTTCCCTGCTTCCCCCTAGTCTTCTGCCATTATTGTATGTTGTAGTTGAAAGTGTAGTTTGTTATCCTGTTATTTCCTACTCCAAACTCCCAGTGGTCACTACTGGGCGGCAATTATGAGTTTATTTCCAAAGGGACACTCAGCCTGCCTGCATGTAGCAATGTTACTTGAGGTTGGGAGTCATAACATCCCAAAAGGCTTAGTTGTGCTTTGGCTCATATAAGATCCAAGAGAGCCTGTGTTTGCTAAGAACAGAACTCACAGTGCTTCTTTTTGTCTGTTTTTTTTTTTTCAGACTTACAGATACACTTTGAATTTAAAGCTTATTTTCAGGTAATTGTAGATACAGAAGCAACTGTAAGAATTAATATAGAGAGATCCCATCAGGCGTGGTAGCTCAGGCCTGTAATCCCAGCACTTTGGGAGGCCGAGGTGGGCAGTTCAACAGGTCAGGACTTCGAGACCATGCTCTCAAACATGTTGAAACCCCGTCTCTACTAAAAATACAAAAAATTAGCTGGGTGTGATGGCATGAGCCTGTAGAACCAGCTACTTGAGAGGTTGAGGCAAGAGAAAGGCTTGAACCTGGGAGGCAGAAGTTGCATTGAGCTGACATCGTACCAATGCACTCCAGCCTGGGGGACAGAGCAAGAGTCGGTCTGAGAAAGAAAGAAAGAAAGAGAGTGAGAGAGAGAGAGAATGGGAAAGAAAAAGAAAGAAAGAAAAAGAAAGAATAGAAAGAAAGGGAAGGAAAGAAAAGAAAAGAAAGAAAGAAAGGAAGGAAGGAAGGAAGGAAGGAAGGAAGGAAAGGAAGGAAGGAAGGAAGGAAAGGAAGGAAGGAAGGAAGGAACAAAGAGAAAGAAAGAAAAAGAAAAAGTGAAAGAAAGAAAGAAAAGAAAGAAAATGAAAGAAAGAAAGAAAATGAAAGAAAGAAAGAGGGAAATAAAGGGAAAGAAAGAGAAAAAGAGAAAGAGAGAAAGAGATCCTGGGTAACCTTTATAGTTTCCCCAATTGTAATACCTTGCAAAACTGTAGTAAAATGTGCTCATATGTATGTGTGTGGGTATTTAGTTCTATGAAACTTTATTACATGTGTAGACTACTGTATCCATCACTATGGTCAATATACAGAATATTTTCATCACCATAAAGATGCCCTACGTGTTCCCTTCTCATAACATACTCATTTCCTGCCCTAGTCTCATCCCAACCTTAGCCCCAATTCCTGATAAATACTAATCTATTCTCAATTACTCTAATTTTATTATTTCAATAATGTTATATAAATTGAAGTATATAGTATGTGACCCTTTTGTGATTGGTTTTTTTCACTCAGAAAAATTCCCTGGATATTCATCCACGTTGTTACATGCATTAACAGTTTGTGTGTGTGTGTGTGTGTGTGTGTGTGTGTGTGTGTGTGTGTGTGTCTGTGTGTGTGTTTCTTAGTATTCCATGGTACAAACATATCACAGTTTAACCATTCACTTGTTGAAAGACCTCTGTTTCCAGTTTTTTGATATTACAAATAAAATTGCTTTGAATGTTCATACAGGCATTTTTGTGTGAACGAAGGTTTATTCATTTGGGATAAATTTTTGGGAGAACAATTTTTGGGTCATATGTTAATTGCATATGTTAATTCAATGTAGTTATATAAGAAATTGTCAAACTATTTTTCAGAATTACTATAACATTTTATATTGCCACCAGCAAGATAAATATGATCTAGTTTCTTCATATCTTTGACAGCATTTGGTATCATTGCTATTCTTCATTTCATTGAGTCAAACAGGTATAGATGATAGCTCATGATTATATGATTAATAATAATTTGAAATATAAATTATCTTTTTTTCCAAATTGAGATATTTATGTTAAATCACCAATATAATGACTGGCAGTGTTTTCTAATTAAATAAAAAATCTATGTTTCTACTTCTCAGTTTGTGATAATATATATAAAAATTAAAATAGAGTTGTGGGAGCACAGTAAGTATTGGGGACCATACCAAATGAATGTAAATAGAGTTGGAATTTCTTCTAAAATAGGTTTGAAAAGAAGAGTATTAGCCAAATCAAACACAGAATACCAATCTCCCTTAAATTATCTCACAGCTTAAATAGCTAATATGTATTGGACATGCCCAATGCTTAATGGTATTACTACATTGAAAGTTGTATAATTTGCAGTAAATCTCCAGAATCCATCAGCTTTTGAAAGAAGCCATACTGGATAATTAAACAAGAAACATTACTAATACACATTAATCTAATATATCTTTAATTTAAGCTAAAAATATGTTATGCCCCAGGTATCCTATATTATTTAAATTAGTTTATTTAGTGGCCTTAGATAGTTTTGAAGGTTCTTCTCTAGCACGCCCAAATATGAAAATAAGAAAAGCAGATTTGCATCATGCCTTTTTCAATGGTTTGGGTAAATAAGTAAACTCCCATTTAGACATGATACCAATTCCAATAATATATCTGGTAAGGATAAGGCAACAGGCAAACATAACTTCCACCAATGGATTCTTATCGTGAGCCGTGTTTTTACCTGAGAGCCTTTTGCAATTGTCTCACCATTTTCTCCTAATTTAATTATGTTGCCCTTTAACTTTTCATTAGCAGGTTCAAAATTCACTGAACACCATTTTTCAGTAACTCCAGTGTTACTCCCAGGCCATTTAACCCATACAACTGCAAATAGATTCAGGCCTGGACTTCTCATTATTCAGAGTAATAATCTTCTCTTTTACCTATATTTTTAAAGGTGGAAAACTGAACATTTTAATAGCCTTTTCAAATAACTGTAGTCCCTAAATTTTTTTAATTGACACTGTCTCTAAAGAGACCATAGATTTCTCTTTTGTTTAATATATGTGTAAATATATATATCTATATATACACCCAAACGTGTGTGTGTGTGTACACATTAATCAAGTCTAGAATAAATTGAATGAGTTCATTATAATCTTTTTATAATTAGAGAAGTTGGTAGGGAAAACATAACTCCACATCTCTTAGCTATTCCATCTATCTCCTCTATTTTATGCCATTTAAAATTAAAATCAGCCACCGAAATATTTTCACCTTATTTAATTGACCTGAGCTTTTTTACATTTCTAATTTTTCCTTTAGTTTGAATAAGCCTAATCTTTTTTCATCATTTAAACCTGTCTGTAGTACCTGTGCAGAGTGTCATTGGCCTCTTAGTTCATATCATTTTGTCTCCCCAACAAAATAAGGAGGAATCCTGGTTGCTGCAGCACCTTTATCTCAGCATCAGGCATCACTTAGATCCAAGTCATAGAATTAGGATAAACAGAATACACTTTAGTTATCACCATACACTCACCATATGACCAAGATAATCACAATATAATCAATTCAAAATTGTTTACATTTTCAACATTTTATCAGCCAAATAATTATAATTTTATTTCTTATCTAAGGATAATGTTAGACAATTCCATTTTCAATGCATGTGTTATGCACTCCTACATTTACGTAAATTAACAACTTTCCCCTCCGAAAACAAGTGCTTAAAACCTGCAGCTAAGAATGCTGATTAAAACAAAGTATCCCTTTTTATCTGGCAGTATATAATGCAAGCAAAATAGCACCTTGATTTCCCATTCATGAAATATCTTTCAGTAGGGATTTGTAAGTGTACAGGCCAAGAGAAAACTTCTCCTTTGCCCTCTGAAGGTAAAAATTAACTCACACAATGCAGTTTAATTGGGGGAAAAAAATACAAATTTGTTAACATGCACATGAGAGACGTCAACGAAAAGAGTCAAATTGTAAAATATTTGATAAATCTTCCCTTCTAAACTCCTGTGTGTTTCCATGTCCTAAATTTTCTTGGCAACACTCAAAGATGAACCCTAGCTTATATCGCAGACAAAGTAGCCACTTCATTACATAGGTAAAATCTTACAGGGAGAGAGATTCAAGATTGCCAACTACTAGCAGCTCAGGATTGTGGCTCCCAGAGAAAGCACACAGAACGAGAGGACGCCACATTTTTAGACGAATTTTTGTTGCTTACTGACTAGGAGATTCCCAGCGGAGGAGCCCCACGGGTCACCAACGCGATGCTTGTGGCCGGCATGGCGGTTTTGCCCGCGCTTTGGCGCCGCGGTTCTCGGTGCAGACTAAACGGGACTAGCTTCCCTGTTGATTGACGTTTGGAACTCCGGGAAGGCACAGTCGCCTATTTACACGATTGAAATAAGGATTCAAGAGCGAAGCCAGACCGGAGATCCCCGAGCAGAAAAGCAGCACGAATCTTAATGCCGCTGTTTTAGCCGGCGCAGTGGGTTACTCAGATTTCAGCGCTGGGAATCAACAAGTTGGACCTAAATTGAAAGTTGGCAATTACAGAGACGACAGATGGATAAAATTACAATGACGGGAAGAAATCAGCCTAAAAAAGCTGAGAATACCCAGAAGTAGAAAGCTTCTCCTTCTACAGAGGATCACAGTTCTCCACCATCAAGAAAACAAGGCCTGATGGAGAACGAGTGCATTCCAATAACAGAAATAGGCTTCAGAAGCTGGATGATAAGGAACTTTTGTGAGCTAAAAGAACATGTTCTAGCCCAATGTAAAGAAACTAAGAACCTTGAAAAAAGGTTTGACGAAATCCCAATGAGAATAGACAATTTAGAAACGAATATAAGTGAATTATTGGAACTGAAGAACACAGTAAGAGAACTTTGCGAAGTATGCACAGGTTTTAACAGTCGAACTGATCAAGCAGAAGAAAGGATATCAGAGGTCGAAGACCTACTTAATGAAATGAAACGAGAAGACAAGATTCGAGAAGAAAAAGTAAAAAGGAATGAGCAAAGTCTCCAGGAAATATGGGACTATGTGAAAAGACCTAATTTA
>CAUYQU010014254.1:0-35245 GCA_963574635.1 Cheracebus regulus | reverse complement strand
CCGTGGGGCTGCTCCGCCTGGGAATCTCCTGGTCTGGGGGTAATAAAAATCCGTCTGGAAATGCAGCATCCACTCACCCTCTGCACTTTCACTGGGAGCTGCAATCCTGAGCTGCTCCTAATCCGCCATCTTGGATCTCTCCAGGCCAGTATATTTCTAATTGCTCATCTGCCCAAGCAAGAAAATCCTGCTCAAGTGTCACCTTTCCCTATGCATAGAGATCTGTCATCTTCTACCAGCTCCTGGGTGACTTTTCTCCAGGCGTTTCTTTCAAGATCACTTACCCATCAATGCCACATCTTTCACTGACCAAACTGAATTCAATAGTATTATCTTTTCTTTTTTAAAAATTTTACCTATATTTTTAGTCTGCCTTATACAATAGGAGACACGATAAAAATAAAATGATTTGGCTACAATCCAGACCCGGCAGAAAAACAAACACATGGCCCATAAATGTCATCTGAGATTGACACGTGTCATGTTATGCGTTAACTTTGGCTCAAACCATGAATTCATTAGATAAGTGGCCAGAACTAGAATACACACACACACACACACACACACACACACAGAAGCAAGCATGCACACACATGCTTGAACGTGCTTACATATGCCTTCTTATATAAACATCATACTGCATCCTTAATCCTCAGACAATTTTAAGAAAGGATTCTGGAATACGCACATATTCCAAAGGAAAAAGAAACATTGGTTAGCTCAATAAGACAAAAAAAAGAGACAAAAATGTTCTTCTTTGTTAAATTACTTCCTATGTGTAAGTACTGGTAGGATATGTGATTTGTGTTTAGTATAAACCATTGCATTTGCTTATATTCTGCTCTCCCTAAACAAATAAATGAATCAAAGTTATTAAAAAGAAAAATGAAAAGCAAATATTAAAAGCAACCAATGATGTTTTCTCTTCACTCTACTTAGGAAGTCAAAGGTTTACTAAAATGCTGAAGCAGCTGAAACAGATGCTCCTTTGCTTCTTGCAAACTTTCTAGTTCTAAAATGTAATTTAGGCTCTAATCTCTCAGCTGGGGATGCATTTTTAATTTTCTTTAAAGATTTCCTATGCTATACTTTTCATTTCACAGGTTTTTAAAAATTCCTCAAATCTTGCCCAGTGGAGCGAAAGTCACCTTAATGAAGAAACAAGAGATTAAGCCACCATGACTTTGGAACAGCAGAGGATCTCAGCTGCAATTCTTTGGCTCAGAACCAGGGTCTAAAACCAGCCATGGGAAAAGCTGTTGAAATGGAGCCTGCAATTTTCTCCATGTTTGACTTGCATAATGTTGACATTGTAACACCAGAGAGACCAAAACATATTTCAAACAATTATGACTCCTTTCTATAAATATTTTTAAATTGCTTTAAGAGATAAAATAACATATTTTACTCTTCTCGTTTTCTAAGTGACTCTGGTCACCCTCAGCAGCTCACTACTACGGATTTATTTTTGGCTAAAAGGTCAGGGAGGACATCTTAAAGCGCTAAGTCTGCTGTTAAACTGTGTTTTCCAACATGAGCTGAATGGTGAGAAAGGGAGTCAGACACTCTTAAAGCAACAGCTAAATTCAGTGCCACAGCATGGGAGAAATATATTGTTTCTTTCTTCTGTAGATGCCCAAGCAAGGAAAAATATTAAGTACTCACTTAAAAAAAAGTCTCCCACCCTTTAGAGAGCACAGTTTTCTTTCTGACAGAAAAAATTCTTCTTCCCTTTCCCTTTCATTACTCTTCCTTGTTTTAGTTAGGTCTTCTATGAAACATAGTTTAGACATATTGAGACTTCTCTAGCAGGGGAGGGATATAAAATAGGGAGAATTATAGAGATGGGGAAGGAAGCTCATAATTTCTGGGTATATCATTCAATTATTTCAGGTGTTTCTTTCCTCAGATTAGCCAAATGGTAATCACCCAGAGTGAGAGGTGAAATTCACTGGAAACCTGCAATTTCCTCTCTCAGTGAATATGATTAACAAGCCTGAATTCTGAGCTCTGGAAATAGATGATGATATCCTTAGTCACAGATGAGCTGAGTGAACAGTAAGCTAATAACCCTGCAGTGTAATTTCAGTATCTCTCCCAGAGACTGAGAACAAGAGACCTGGCTTGTCTTCAACATAAATGTCCTCAGCATGATTTGTAGCATTAATTTTTGATATGAAAACATCAGATGCCAAAGCTGACTGACTACTGCATTCCTCCTAAACATCCACAGAAAAGTCCTACTAGTTTCTGATTTTAAAGCTAAGTCAAGTTTCCTATTTACTGTTATATAAAACTTGCATCTTTTAATTAAATTATCCAAAAAACTTGGATGTAACAAATACAGTTCGGTGTTATTTCAAAACACTTAGGGTGGAAATGGAAAAAGAGAACTTACTTTCATGTCCAGAAAAAGCATCACTTGATCCTGCCAGTGCCAAGGTCAACAGCAGCTGCCAGAGATCCATACCTGTAGGACCTGCAATCACAAAAAGGGTAAGGTAAAGCCCAGCAATTAAAAGCAGACTATTATCATAAAATACTGTTTAAAGATTGGCGTCATGAATGAGCTGATGAGTTGGTTCCAGAAGGAATCCTAGTAAGTCTTTCATTGCTCCAGAGTCTCATCATACTGTCCTACTTTTTATGAACTCAAACAGCAGGTTGTAATAAATTCTACTTCCTGTGAGTGCTTGTCTCAGGAAATAACATGAACACTAGAGATGTTCACATTCTGGCTCAAAGCCATAGAAACACCTCACAGCAAATGACCCCCATGGATGGATAACAGGGCCAGTGAGGTTTACTTCAATTTTATCTGGAAATAGAAAACCTTATTAGTAGTATCACTATGCATGGGGCTTTGAGCTGGATAGGCCATAAAAGGAAAAAGAAAACAATCACGGTAATAGTAACATTTCATAAATCTGTTTCCCAGTGAACAAAAGAGCTTAATTAACACTCAGGAGAAGGTGCTAATGAGCCATCCTAATGAGGTTTAACTAGAAGGGAAGCAGAAAGAAGGCAAGAAGCAAAAGAAAACAAAAACTCCCTAGTAAAACTAAAAACCCACAAGTACACAATCTGTCATAGAGAGTTTTTATTTTCATAAGGAATAAGGATCTGAAAGGTCCAGGAATGTGAACACCTCAGAAATCCCTCTTAAGGGATGCATTTGTGGCCTTGCTAGCCATTTAGAAGCCCAGTGTGGCCACACCTGGAGCCCCAGACTCTAACGGAGAGAGTTGATCAATACATCTGTCAGCACACACCTCAGTGATCATACAAGGGAAATAAGCTTTTCTAGAAAAAATATACCAGAGTGTCCACATCCCAGATCTTCTGAGGCAAGTTTGGGCTGGTTGAAAACGAACTCAGCACATTGCCTTTTGTAGAGCTATTGTTGTGTCTGACAACTAATGCCAACTACTTTAGAGCTAGCTGCAACATTTCCACAAAACTGCACTATTTACAGTTTTTACTATTAACTGCACTATTTACAGTTTTTACTACACCATTTACACTATTTATTCAGGTGCTTATTATACCAGGAGCTCCACCAGGACCTCTACTGGCTTCATTTTTGTTACTTTGCAATTCTGACCTAACAGAATAGCCCTTCATGGTATCCCTAATCAGGCTGAAATAATGAGCAAAGATGTTTGTTTTCACGGGCCTACAGATGTCGTCCTCTGGCAATGGCTGTGTAATTCTACATAAGGATAAAATTCTTGATGTTCTATACTTTAATTTCTAGACAGCAGAAGGCCTTTTTTTGTTTTTCCATATAATTTTATGTTCTTAAAAATTTCTTTACAAAAACACATCTCTATGTAAACTGAATATCTTCCTGCATCTGAATCCCCATGTGTACACCCACATGCATGAGGAACCCTCTTCCATACACTGCCTCATGGAGTCATTCATGGATTTAGTGTAAACATGCAGATGAACACACTTTGTCAACGGTGAGATTTCAAATAAATGTGAGTTGTGGTTTTTACAACATCCATGTTTTTAATTTCTAACCTGAGAAGCCTTGAGCGGATGGTCTTGCATCGTCCTTGTCTACTTTGCAAATGAGAACCACTGAGCATCTCTCCCTCCCAATGTCCTTTGCTCCCAGGTGAACAGGTTATGTAATCAGAGTTGGAAACCTCCAGCAGAAGTATGTTAAAAGGCTAAAAAAAAGTTATAGGCTAAAAATGACATCCTGTTGGTAACTAAATATTTGCTTTGAATTTGATTCTTTTTTTTTTGTCTCACTCTGTTGCCCAGCCTGGAGTGCAGTGGCATGATCTTGGCTCACTGCAACTTCTACCTCCTAGGTTTAAGCAATTCTCCCACCTCAGCCTCCCAAGTAGCTGGGACTATATGTGTGCACCACCATGCCCAGCTAATATTTGTATTTTCAGTAGAGATGGGGCTTCACCATGTTGGCCAGGCTTGTCTCAAACCCCTGACCTCAAGTGATCTGCCCACCTTGGCCTCCCAAAATGCTGGGATTACAGGCATGAACCACCGCTCCCAGCCTGATTCTTTTTAAGTGGAGAAAGCACTGAGGAACTGATTGCTGTAAACAGTGTTAATTTTAGTAGTTATCTCCCAAGCCACTTAGTGTCAGGTAAAGAAGTTTCCAGTAGCACCTGTTATTCTCATGTTAGGGTATAACAGTGAATCCCCATTTCCCAGGCAGCCTGTTTTGGCTTCCCATCTGGGCAAGGGTGTGAACAGGTTTGCATTTTTCTGAAGGTTGCATCCTCTGGTTTGGAAGTCACCTCTTCAGACAGTTCAAGGATACCTGGCAGATGCCACAAACAAGTGGCATTTGCTTCAGATGAATAGTAAGTAGATGACTTTCCTCCAATCCCCAAACTTTTGAAAACAGCTGCCTGCAAATGAACTTTACTTCTTCCAAATGAAGTAGGCCGGGCACGGTGGCTCATGCCTATAATCCCAGCAATTTGGGAGGCTGAGGAGGGTAAATCAGGAGGTCAGGAGATCGAGACCATCCTGGCCAACATGGTGAAATCCCGTCTCTACTAACAACACAAAAATTAGCTGGGTGTGGTGGTGCATGCCTGTAGTCCCAGCTACTTGGAAGGCTGAGGAAGGAAGATCGCTTTAATCCAGGAGGCGGAGGTTGCAGTGAGCTGAGATCCTGCCACTGTACTTCAGCCTGGTGACAGAGCAAGTCTCCGTCTCAAAAAAAAAAAGAAAAAAGAGAAAAGAAAAGAAAAAAAAAGAACTGTAATTATCATAATTCCTTTATAAGCTGAACATATGTCTGTAGAATGTACTCTATCTCACAAAACAAAACAGAAAACAAACAAGAATCCTCAACGCAAAATTAACCAGAAATCTGCACACTCCTACAGCAGAAACGAGTATTTAAAATCGTGATGCTCCCAAACAGGAGGTGAGTGCAGTTCACTGCTGCTTGGAACACTGCATAGGAACCTGACTCTAATGAGGTACAGGGGCCAGGATGAGGATAAAGAAATATGGATGGATTCAGCAGAAGCTAAATGCTTTATTAGAATCTAACTCTTCCCTTTCTCTTCCACTGATGTTGGCTCAGTGAGAATGACTCCAGAAGTAGCCCCCTCTTCACTCCTCTGGAGAACTCTCTCTAGTGCCCTCACATGAGCCAGGCCATGAGACGGGACATTCAATTGGATTCTAAGCTACCCACATCATCTTTGCAGAGTCCCACATGGCAGCTTCTAGATGACAGAATCCTTCTTTATTAGGTTCTAGCTGAGATAAAATGTCCATAGGAAGGTCAGACTGCTGACACAAACAATTACATTGGAACTTTAATGTAATCTACCATTACAATGTAATGATATGCCAGATATGAGAAAAAGAAAGTCCCTCTATTCCCCTTTGCCAAGCCCTTTTTGCCCAGGTACCTAAACTTATTATGTGTACCTATTAACACAGAGGTACAAGAGTCCACTCAAAACACCGTCATAAGAGATTTTACATATAATCTAAGTAGAGGACAGCATTGTTCAGAGGAATCCACTAAATCGGACCTTGGCCCACTGGGTTTTTTAAGCTTGCAATATTTTCCTAGGGAAAATCCCTCTCTAAATTTCTTTTGATAATTTACACATTCTTTGGCTATAGCCTCATGGCAAGATTTTCAGCAGGAGGGAAAAAAATGGGCTTCTATTCTTGCATAATGGAACTCACACCATTTCCACCCTCAAAGCCTGAGGGATTTTGCCTGCTCCCCTTCTTTCTCAAGAAAAAGCCAGTTCAAAACCAGTGTAGTGCAGTTGGCATGAATTTTAAATCTGTAGATTGCCCAGCAGAGGAGCCTCCAAATTATATAATTAGGCCCATGATATACTAACTTATTCTTTGGCTATAAAATAGTTCATAAACATGAGAAAAGATGAAGGTTAGAGATAATACTTTTTCCAACATGCTATAACCAACTCCAGGCAAAGAAAACAATATGTTTAATTCTCTTTAATTTATAATTAGCAAGTATTTGTGAAACTATTCCTGCTAGCACTGAGCAAGGCACTATGTAGATTAATGCAAAAGCAATCAAAATCATGGTTCTTCAAGAATTAGGCAGTACAAACACATGAAATTGTGTAAAGAAGTGGAATACCCCAAAATAGAAGGTCAGACCAGGGAAAAAGCAGCTATTGAATTGAGGGGCTTAAAATTAGAACTAAATGACAGATAAGACGGTGGTGGGTATGGAAGGGAGAGAAATTGTGGTGAATTTGTATGGTAAAAGCTCAGAGCAAATGTTCTGGATATGAATATGAATTCTGAGTATGTTTAGGACGATATTCTGAGGAAGCTAGTGAATAGAGAACAAGGTTCAAATTTATGAATAAAAGGGCATAAATTAGATTGGCAAGGTAGGGCCAGATTAAAACAGAATTTTCAACTCATATTGATCAGAAAGTCACTAGAGGTTTGGTGCAAAAGTGGGTTTTCCTTAGGATACAGCTGCCCTTCACGCCTCCTTAAGATCATTGAGAAGTATTGGCAAGATTTGATGATGACTGGATATGAGAGATGATAGAGACCTGTCTATCACAAATAACCGAGCATGTGCAGATGAGAGATAGTGCTCACGAAAGAAACTAGGATTTGGGGATCTCAGTTGGTTAGTGGGAGGAGAAGGTCACAGGACTGCTTTGGATACTTTGTGTTTTAAGGCAATTATAAGATTTTTGGAAATGTCAGAAATGGCTAGTGAGAAGTTGAAGGTAAGAGACCAAAGACAGAGAGAAGGGAGATCATTACTGGAGGTGAGCGATAGCTACATAGAGATGAGGAATATCCCATGAATTTAATGTGAAGACTAGACTATCTGGTGACAAGTCCCCATAACACCTTAATCAAAAATAATATTAAAAGTTTATTGGTTGGGCGCGGTGGCTAACACCTGTAATCCCAGCACTTTGGGAGGCTGAAGTGGGTGGATCATGAGGTCAAGAGATTGAGACCATCTTGGCCAACATGGTGAAACCCCACCTTTACTAAAAATGCAAACAATTAGCTGGGTGTGGTGTCGCATGCCTGTAGTCACAGCTACTCTGGAGGCTGAGGCGGGAGAATCACTCGAACCCGGGAAGCAGAGGTCGCAGTGAGCCGAGATTGCGCCACTGTGCTCCCGCCTGCCGAAAGAGCGACACTCCATCTCAAAAAAAAAAAAAAAAGTTTATTAAGCCACACAGGGAAAAATATGGCCATATCTGGTTTGTAATTTTGCAGAAACAAAACAAACCACGACCTAAAATCACTCACACCCTCTAATTTGTATCAAGTATTTTTTAAAAAAGAGTGATTAAATCATCCTTAGAAGCATTCTTAAAAGTGTGATGTTAATATATTAATATTTAGGAAGAGTAAATGCCAGCGTTGATTACTGAGAAATATTGTGAAATTGAATCGAGTTGATCTCCTTGGTGAAGCTTTTCTAAGAACTCAGCACAGAAAAAGGAAGAGGCTAAGCAAGAAGGGCGTTTAAAACTGCTGGTTCTCATGAGCGCCAGGCATGCATGCATTGAAACAGCTTGCTGTCAGAGTTCATGTCATTACCAACGTTTTATGGTGATGATAATTTGGAAAATGGTCAGATCCAAAATGCCTTAGGTGAATTTATTTCCTTCCTATGAGTGAGGAAAACACAGACAGCTTAGATATAAGTCCTTTTGCTGAGATTTCTCTCCTTCCTATGAGTGAGGAAGACACAGACAGCTTAGATATAAGTCCTTTTCCTGAGATTTCTCTCCTCTTAGAGATTCAGTGGGGAATGTAGGATGGGAATTTTAAATGTATAAGGTGTGAAGGGAAAAAAGACTTTTGGGGGTAATATATATATAATAGGCCTCCAGTTTTATTTATTTGTTATTTTATTTGTATTTTTACTTTTTTAAGAGACACGGGTCTCACTCTGCCACCCAGGTTGGAGTGCAGCAGCATTATCATGGCTCACTGCAGTCTCCAACTCCTGGGCTCAAAGGATCCTCCCACGTCAGCCTCCCAAATAGCTTGTACCACAGGTATGTGCTAACACACCTAGTTAATTAAAAAAAAATTTTTTTTTACAGACAGAGTCTTGCTATTTTGCCCAGGCTGTTCTCAAACTCCTGGCCTCACTTGATCCTTCTGCCTTGGCCTCCCAAAGTGCTGGGATTATAGCCATAAGCCACCACATCTAGCCTGAGTCTCCAATTTTATAAAATATGTATGTACCTGCACTGACCAGTTCTGTTACAATGAGTCATATGTGGTTGTTGAGCGCTTAAAATGTGGCTAATACGATTGAAGAATTATATGAGAATTTTAATTTAATTTAATATGCAAGTCTATTTAGAACAGGTTGGATACATGAATCCACTTTTTAAGATTTAAATTTTATGAAATGTAAATACAGATCAAGTATTTATGCTTAAACTTTAGCATCTAAATTCAGATGTGCTGTAAGTACAAAATATCCACGGAATTGAAAGCTTAGTACAAGAAGAAAGGATGCAAAATATCTTGATAATGTTTACATTGACTAAATGTTGAAATCATATTTTTGACTGCCGAGTTAAATAAAATCTATTATTAAAACAAATATCCTCTGTTTCTTATTTTTGTAAATGTGATTACAGTCATGCATTACTTAATGACAGGAATACATTCTAAATGCATTATTAGGCAATTCCATGGTTCTGCAGACACCACAGAGTATATTTACACAAACTTAGACAGTATATCCTACTACACACCTAGGGTATATGGGATAGCCTATTGCTTCTGGGCTACAGACCTGGACTCTACTGAATACCATAGGCAATTGTAACACAATATTAAGGATTTATGTATCGAAACATATTTAAACATAGAAAAGATATCATAAAAATATGATATTATAATTTTAGGGAACCAGTCCATCATGGACTGAAAACTTGTTATGCAATGCATGACTGTAGTTGAAAATTTTAAGTTACATATGCAGCTTGGACTGTATTTTTACTTGCAGCATTTGTATATAAATTTTATGGTTTATATATCTGCACTTGCATTAAGAAACATTAAATGATTACTGTGGGCATATTTGTTTTTGTAACAAAAATGAACAAATACAATAATTTTTTAAAAATTCAAATGACAAATAAACTCATTATGGTTATGTTGTAAAAGGTCCTCCAAAGTGCAGAATGATGGGGACAAAAAGTTCACTGAATACTTAGGTAACTTATGTATAATTGTATCTGTAGAAGGTTTCTTTTTTTTAACGGGTACCCAGTGTGCACCTGTTTACCTTCAAAAGTGTAATTATTCACATTATGTCTCTATTTGGGTCATAGACAGTGGTATACTCAGAAATGTTTAACATCTGTTTCTCTGGAATTTTTAAAAAAAGGGTCATGATTTGTATCATTTGCCAATTCTGTGGTGTAAATAACTCTCCCAAGGCTGATTTTAAGCTACCAACATTAATTCACTAACTGGATTCACAAGTCAGAAGCTGGATCCAGCACACATTGGCTGGGGAAGGGACTGATGCTATCTAGGCTTCATGTGAGGTAACAGGTACAAAGATTAAGCAGTCTGCTAACATTGAAACAAAATGTAAGAGACAGTACTGTTGAGTAAACCCTGGACACTCGATTTCATTTGATGACATCTGATTCACTGGCAGCTGATCACATTTAGTTAATAATTATTGACAGATACTTTCTCAGGTCAAAAGACATTAGCTTCTACCACAGATGCTATCGTTAATCTTCATTTACAAAGAAAGTGAGCTTGGAGTTAAATGAATGTGTTTTGGAGTCACAGAGGGCTAGGTTCAAATTCTAGCTTTACCAAGCCTCAGTTTACTCATCTCTAATATTGATGTGATAATATTTTCCCTTTTTCATAAAAAAACAGGATTAGATGAGATAATTTATTCAAAGCATTTGGCATTCCCTCTGCATGTATTCAAAAGGGTTAGTTATTACACTTACTAAAGTCTTCTTGGTAGTAGTAACAAATGGATTATGTTTTATAATGTTCCTATGGGGTATATTGAGAGTAGGAACCCTCATTTATATATCATGAAGTGGACATCTAGGCAGGTGGTAGAGCAATCAGCAAATGTGCTCTTGGCAAGCCACAATATGTAAGACCTATTCCTAAATCAAGCACTTACACCACATGAAGGTCCAGGGAAAGGAAAGGACAATCATAATGTAAAGTGTGTATCCCCTAGGATAAGGCAAGAATGCAGCCCATTTGTGCTTGGGTGTACAAACAATTGCATATCTTCTAAAGGGAGTTCCAATTGTGTAAGAAATACTTTAGGGGCTAATTCCTCCCTCATCTACTGTAAGAAAATTCTATGTGGTTGTTATTAGGTTAGGATAATTTGTTTTGTGAAATCATGGATTTCTAGAACTGAAAATTGTGTACATAAATCCCAGTGATACGAAGCTTGGCTTGAAGATAAAACTTTTCTTGGGAGAACTCCAAAAAGACAGCTGAGTTACAAGAACCTGAGTCTCTGTCTCTTCTTTTATGGAGGAGTGAAAGAAGAAGGGGTATGTCAGTAGCCAAATGCTTGGCCATACTCCGATCTTGGTATGCATAGTTATTCTATTGAGACTGGAACTTTCTCAAAGAATGAAGCATTCTGTTTCACTAGGACCCATATTGTACTACAATACCTCCCTACAACTATCCCTGTGGATGTTTGTCAACCTAGTAAGCTTGATTCACTTGGTGCATTCATGGATTCACAATTTAGATGTGACTGTTACATGGAAGAGAAAATCAATTGCATGGCCACTTATTTGAACAGTATATTCCTTCTTATATCTTACTTTACACCATTGTCCCTACCAAGTAATTTTTCCAAAACAGAATTTGAAAAATGAAGCCTCTTATTGACTTTCTATTTTTTCTTTTCTCTTTTACAAGTGACTCATTCTAAAACTGGATTTTTTAATTGCTATGATAGATCATATAGATCATGGAGAATATTTCTTAAACAAATTTAAAGATGTTGGAATTTTCTTCAGACTCAAATTTGGAAATTTTGTATCACTTAATCTAAAAGGAGATAAATAAGCTATAGGAGACAAGTTCTCATACAGTGAAGTCTTCAAACAAAAACATTCATTATCTCGGTGAGATACAATCTAACAATGATTACTATAATAATTTATAGTATACTAAATGCTTTTTATATCTTAAAGAAGTGCATGTGTTCCTGCCTTCTTTGGAGTTAACATAATAGAAGTGTAAGTTTTCAAAGAGAATTAGTTACTAGTATGCCCTAATAACATATGGAGCAAAAATTGGGAGAACTCCCTCTTTCCTTTTATCAAGTCCAACTTGGTAAAGTTATTCTTTTAAGGTAAAGAGGTTGGGAAATCAAGAGTGAGGCAATGTGATCTCCTGGGAAAAGCATTACTAGAGGAGGAGTCAGCAATCCTATAATCTGGCACCAGCCCAGTGTTTCCTGAGTTGGTCACTCAGATGGTCATTTAATCACTGTAGGTCTCAATACCCTCACCTGAACACCCTTCCAAAATTTTGTTATAAACCAAATCCTGCACTGTGCAGTGTAATAATAGCTGCCATTCATTGAGGGTTACGTATGTCCTGATGTTACCAGGCTCGTCTTTCTCTTCTTTTAGTTGGAGGCAGTAGTTGTGTCTCACTCGTGGTTACATCCTAACAATTAGACATAGGCTTGCCACAGAGTAGATGTTCACCACAACATCTACACAAAAAGTCAGTGTGCCAGGTACCTTCTTATTTCATTCAACCTTCACACAGACCATGCAAGAGAAGGGCTCATTTCACAAATGAGAAAGCGAAAGTTTAGAGGAGCTCAGAGAGGTTAAGTAAATCTCCTAAGCTCACTGACAGACTGTTCCTGGGTAGGGTTTGGAACTGTGCTTGATGTCTCCAAGGCCTGCTTTGCTTTCCCATGCTTCTTAAATTGTGAACTAGGCAAACTAAACACACAATCAGGGTAGCAGCGAATCAGAACAAACTACAGAGAGCAAGAAAAAGACAGAGTAATATTTAGATCTGAATTATAAAGAGAGGTAGACACCATAATATTTTCAGTGCACAAGGCCTGTCAAAGACAGTGATAATTCATAGGTGGTGATATTGCAGTTTCTTCAAGGGCTGTATTACATTGCTCAAGGGATGCAATATTTATCGCTATGCCTTAGAACCTCCAATAGCACCTGGTCTACTTTTGGGTACATTACTCAGGAGCTATGCAGTGTGCTCTCTCCATGACATGAGGCATTATCCTGCCTCCTTTAAGCTTTTATGTAAAAATAGAAGTCTATTTGGCCAGACTGACTGGCTGCCAGATAGATGGCAAATACAGGGCAGATCAATATCATGTCTCATCTCCAGGAAGTTTATAATGTACCCCTTCACTCTTCAAGATCAAAAGAGGTATAATAGCTTGGACTTGGACCATTCATTGTTAATAGCTTTAATAAAAAATACTCCCTAGAAAAGTGCTGTCTAACAGAAATATAATGTGAGCCTCAAATGCCAGCCACATACGTAGTTGTACATTTTCTAGTAACTACATTTAAAAAGTTAAAAATTGATAAATTTTTATAATGTACTTTTTAAATCAATATATTTAAAATATTATTTCATCATGTACTCAATGTAAAAAGTATTAATTAGGTATTTCGTACTCATTTTTTCACACCGAATTTTTGATTCTAGTATGCATTTTACACTCACATACATCTCAATTGAAATAGCCCCATTTCAAGTGTTCAATAGCTACATGTGGCTGCTGGCTACTGCATTGTACCATGCAGCTCTGAAACACACAGAGGTAGTAGAAGGGCATGTAGCCAGCTCCCTAGCTAGCGCAGAATACAACTGTGTTTATTATTACTCACAAGGCAGGCCAAGCTTCTGAGAAGAGACCTTTGTAGTTACTTTGCAAGGTCTGATAATTTTTTAAACTGGTCGAAAGAGTCTTCTTACTAAAGCAAGAAGTGAGGTGTTCCAGATCTTCTCAACACGCACTTTGTACATAATTACTGAGCACTGAACTCTACAAACAACAAAACCATCAACTTTTTTGGTAGGACAGAACTTCAGTCTGTCACTAGTTATGGAACTTTATGTGACTCAGTTCTAGATCTCAGCCTCAACTTCTTTATCTCCAAAATAGAATGTCTGGAGCATATAAGCAGTTCTTAGCCTTGGCTGCAATATTAGCATCACCTGGGGAGCTTAAAAATCAATGCTCTGGCTTTATAACAGATAAATTGGATCTGTAGAGTAGGGACTGAATGTTGATACTTGAAGATTTTTCTTGTATAATTCTAAAGCACGGCCAGGATTGAGAATCGCTGATTCAGTGCAAAACAAATGTGCTATAACTTTTGTGACAACAGAACTCATCTTCCCCCCAAAGTTGTCCTCATCTGAGCAGAGGAAAAGAAATATCAGTCTCCTCTTTCAACCAGCCAATTAACGTGCTTTTTTGCAACAGATGATGATTTATGGATCTATATCAAGTAAATTTAAATACCAAAATATGGAATTAAGATCAGAAAATATTGTCCTATAAAATGGCCAGTAAAAAGAATACACATGTATAGATGAAATCAGCCAGCCACAGAAATGATCACACAAATAATGACTATATTTCAAAGTTTTGCTGATGAGACTGCGTAGACAGAATACTAAAAGATACCCCCTGGGATTACCATCTCTGGTTATTCACACACTAATCTAGGTACTGCTGCGAAGGAACTTTGCAGATGTAATTAAGATGGTTAACCAACTGGCTTTAAAATAGGAAGATGATCTTGGATTATCTATATCAACTGATGTAATTACCTGAGTCTGTAAAAGAAGAACAAGATATGGTAGAAGAGGGAAATCAGAGAGATTAGACACTTGAAAAGGAGTTGATCTTCTGTTGCTGGGAGAGGGCATACAGAAACCATGAGATGCAATGCAGACAGCTTCTCGGAGCAAAAACTGGCTCCCAGCTAACAGCCAGCAAGGAAATGGGGAACACGGTCCAACAATGGCAAGGAACTCAGTTTGTGAAAACAACTGGAATGAGCTTGGAAGCAAATTTTTCCCTAGAGGCCCTAACAACCCTGATTTCTGCCTTGCAAACTCTAAGCAAGAGCCTAGTTGGGCCACGGTGTGCCCAGACTTCTCACATATAGAACTAAGAGACAATAAATGGGTATTGTTTAAGCCACTTAGTTTGTCGCAATTTGTTATGGAAGCAATAGAAAATGACTACAGCCTGTAAGAGTCCATTATAGAGCTTGAGATTGACCATAAACATTAATCAGGAAGATAGTAACCCAGTCACCACTGAAACATGTCCAAATTGAGAGGGTCATTTTTGCAGTGCCTAGCAATTTTATTCAGAAGAGACTTTAGAGACAATGTAGATCAATCAGTTAATAATTGATAAGGAAGTGTTGAAAAAATAGTAAATAATTTATGGATTGTCTCTTCCAACTACCTGGGACCAAAAAGAATGTCCCAACACAGAGACAAGTACGGTCATTTCTCAAAGCTTGATGATACTCTCCCCTAAGGTCATTCAGTTCCCTCTATTCCAACTCCACAGTTGTCAAATGACCTTCTGATTCTTGTTTTCTGGGTTCACTATCTTTGTGGAAAATGAACACAATAATCAGATGAAATGAAACTGCTTGACAGTGCAATAGAGAACAAACAAATATACTGGCATACTGGTGTATTGGCCCATTTCTTAAGTTTGGCTAAGATAGAATTTAGCCCCTAGAGTCTAATCACCTCTGGATCAAGTGATGCAATTTATTTATTTATTTTTATTTTTTGAACATGTAAACTAGGATGAGATGATCCCAGGGAAAGTGAGAAAGGCTGAAAGATCCTATCTCCGTCAGTATGCTAGCTTTGTTTTCCATCTTAACCTCAGGTCAAACCAGGAAACTTAACAGGCAATGTGTTAATAGGAAAGTAACAGCCAAGATCAAAATGTACAACAGACTAGGGTAGGAGAAAAATAAGGAAAAGAAGCATGTATTTATGGAGGAAAAGACGATGTGGAAGTGGGAAGGCCAGTCTATCTTTGTAACATGCCTTTGCAAATCTTGGCTCAGAAGAACTTGTCTTTAGTCCTCCTGAATTAAAAGTTCAGTTCCCAGGAGGCTTATGTTTACTCTCCTATGAGACCACCACAGAATAACTCAGAAAATTATAATTCAATGACCTGGCCATGTTTCTCCTAAATCAGTTGGCTGGCTGAAGAGGTTTGAAATCAGAAGGCTGAGCCACTATTGATTCACAGAGACTGTCCACCTACAAGGAAGTCAAAACGACAAACACAAACACATTTTTGTTACTGTCTGCTTAAGTGAAATCAGTTTTCACATCTTGTAAAACAGTACCAACCATTCATGCTCTCCTCATTGAAAAGTTATATGAATAACATTTTAACTTTCCAACTACTTGTGATCATGTTGCTAGTTAAAACTTTACTCTCAAATGAGGAAGAAAACTAGGGTAGTTTATATGCAGCAGCAGCATCAAAATGCTAAAGAACCAAAGGGCATGTGTTTCAGACATACAGGAATAATACACTTGGATGCCCACGGGTACCTAAAATAACCTCTGTCCAAATTAAAGTCAGCATTTCCTTCCTGCTTCTGATCCCTACATAATGAACATGCAGATTCATTTCTTCTATTTCTTATCTTGCTTAATGAGATCAGGGTTCACCCAGTTGGTTTCTCCAACCCTTCTCACATTTAACTTGTCACCATGGGGGGTGATTCTACCTCTGCATTCTCTTTGGAATGTACTACTTTCTCCTCGAGTCTTAGTCTCCTACCTTTTCCCTTCTCCAAGCTTTCAACAGCCTTCTTCATGGTCAAGCTTCCTTTACTTTCAAGGCTACTGTTAGACAAATCAGAAATTTACCTATCCTTCAAAGTCACGTTCAAATATCACTATCTCCATGAAGACTTCCATACTCCCCACCAAGACTTAACTGTTAACTCCTCTGTGCCTACATTGTTTTTTTTTTTTAACTCTTACTATAAAATATTCCACAATTTCCAGGTCACGAGATGATGAACGCCTGTGGGTGGAACAGATAAGTTCTTGGTGCCTGTGTTGCTGTTTGTAAAGTTCCTCAGGGCAAGACACAGACGTACTGCACCAACTTATAATCCCCACTCTGCCCTCAACCACCAAAGCACTGGGCTGTATTTGATAAGTAAGCAGACACGTGTTACATGTATGTGTGCAGGAGGGGGCCTGTCAGTGGATATGATGTCAGCCAGAGGCACTAGAAGTTCTCTTTCCACCTCAGAAACATCCAGACCACCATCTAGCTGTCATTTCTGGATCTTTAGAAGTGAGTTCTGGTAAAAGAGAAAAGAGAGCATTAGAAGTTGAGCCTCGTGCTAAACTTTGGGCAGCAGAACATAACCTGAGGGTGCTGAGTGTTGGTGCAAGAGAATTTCAGGAAGGTATGGAAGGTGAAAATAACATCAAAATTCTGCCTAGACTCCACCTGAACAGCTGCTATGTCAAATAAAGGCTGAACACATGCCCCTTTGTCAGCTGGTAGAACTCAGCTTTTCACAGTGCTCCCACTGGTGCCTACCCTCAATTTCCTCAGCATCCTCATCCAAACTCCTCTCTACTTTTGCAGCGGGAACAGGCAGAAAAATTCAAGAGGATAAAAAGGAAAAAAACAGAGGAACTGAGAAATGTGAAGCGTTTCCTCCTTCCCTTTTGTTATCAGCTCAGGAGAGAACACCAATCACAACTGTTTTTCCTTAGAAAACTATTTTACATGTTCACTAGATTAAATTCTTTAAGACATAACTGTACTTCTGGCTGACGTTAACTGAAGATAAATGGCTTTCCTATTTCTCTATGAATCAGAATGTCTAGAAGCCTAGAGTTAGTGGTGATGGGGCCCAGGGGAACATTTGGGGAGGCAGAATCACAGTGATGGAAGCTGGGGGCTGGACACGGCCCCAAGGGCAGTGTTAGTCTAAAGGTTTTATTTTATAAATGAGGTAAGGTAAGCCCAGAGAGGTGAAGTAATTAATGTGTCTAAGGCCCCACGGCTGGTGCTGGCCAAGCTGGGAGCAGCATCAGGTCTCCTGTCCCCAGTCCAGTGGGCTTTTTCAGTATTTCGTGTTGTCTTCAGCCTGTATTTTCAAGAAGCACTTCAAGTAGCAAGAAGACACACTTACCGTGGGCTCAAATGTGCTGTCATAGTTAAAATCATTGATCATCAGGCAGACAGTACAAACAAATCATAACAAGTGCAGGCACAAGGTGACCCAGCTCTTTAGCCTTCCCCAGCTGGCTGGTTCCTTGCCCAGCCTCCCTGGATGAGGCTGAGTTTCCCCTTTCTACTTTCTTCGAACAATACAAGAGCCCTGGAGTAATTAAAGAAAGAAATTTACTCAAAACTAGCCCTGACATCTGGACTAAACTGGGCCTAAATTTCTGAAAATAATCCTAGTTAGAATCTTGCAAAAATTTATTCTTCATGCTGACATCACAGTGATTTTCTTAAATTGCCAATTTATAGCCTCTGTTTCAAACTCCCCAGAACAAATGATAAACTTTTAGAGCGGTACATCCAGCCATGTGTGATCTGATCTGGCCTCTTCCTACCTTTCCATTCCCATCTTCCACCATTTGCACAAACCTCCCCTTCTTCTGTCCACAAAGGAATCTTCTTAGAAGGTTCCAGGCTATTCACACCTCTGGCCGTGCTGCCTCTTGTCCTCTTCTCACTTAATCCATCTTTGTTACTCATTCCCCTAAACCTCCCTCAAGGACACTTCAACTTAGAAGCATCTTAGCAACAACCCCACTCCCAGGTGAAGCCAGGTGCCTGTCCTCTCTCCTTCTATCACAGCCTTGACAAACCTCTATTACAGCACCAAAAGGCATCAATGATAGGAATCAATCATCTCTCTTCGGTGGGTCATCTTTATATTCCACACTACCTAGCACAACCAGTTGTAAACAAATTGTTGAAGAAATGAAGAGAGGCCCATGGACACGATTTTAAAAGCGATGTTCGGTGTTTAGAAGAGGTGAGAGCATGTCCTTCTGTTGAAAGTTCATCAGAAAGGTTTCCATTGAGATAGAATAAGTGGTGTTTCCCATCACATCAGGCGTGTTGAGATGGTTTTAATTAGGCATGCAGTAAGAAAACCAAAGCATCAGAGTTAATCTACAAAGAGATACAGCAAGAAGCAAAAGGATGCAAAGCCTTATTCTTTTTCCTTCAAAGTACTGACCACCTCTCAGACTAAAGATGCAAAACAAACATGCAATTGTGGTATCGCTTCTTTATGATACTTTTCTTAATGCAAACGGCTGAAATTTAACACATGGAACAGAATTAAACCCTTAAGTATTTCCTGAGTGCAAATTACCACCTCTGTTGACTTTCTTAAACTTTATCTGCTCTCTAAATGCTCAGAAAACTAGTCCTTCCTTCAGAGAACAACCTTTAAAAACCCAAATTATATCTCGATGGTGACCAGACAAGGAGGAAGGCAGCCAAAGGCTTTCTTTGCCTAATAATAATACTTTATTAACTCCAGCACACACAAAAAGAAGTTTCGCTTACAGTAGAAAGGAAAAGGGCAGAGAAGACAGGGGAAGAAAGAACAATGAGAAATTAACCCAGAAGAGGGAAGAACGAAGTGGGAGGAGAAAGAAAAACATCTGGACTAAGCCATGTTGAAGATTTATATCTAAAAAATGCAAAAGTAAGTAGAAAAAAAAATCCTGATTATCAGTCTTTTAATCAAACAATAAATAACAATAAGGGAATACTAACCAAGAATCCGGCAGATATTGCTGAAATAGAGGCTGGGTTTTCGTATTGTTTTCTCCAGGCTTTATATCAAGAACCTTTTAAATTTCCTTTTTCATTCACTCACGTATGCAAGCAGATCACATCACTGATTTGGTTAAAATCTGGCAGAGAGGGAGGGATTGGTAGTTTCTTGGCCACCACTTGGCATGTACTAATCGCTAACTTCTTGATCTTTCTGCTTTGATATATAAACCTTCACAAAATCCCTCCAAAATCAGTCATTCTCAATCTCTCTCTCTCTCATGTGCACACACACACATATCTGGTACCAGAAGAGTAAATTAAATTACACCAGACCATTGCCTCATATACCAAATCCCCTGACCTTTGCCCAGGACATCTCTGTGCTCTGCCTGCTGAAGTGAAGGCCAGGCCTGGGCTGGAGTCTCATGAGGCCTATTACAATGGAGGCAGCCAAATCAGCTGAGAAGAGGGCTAAGCATTAGTACTCAACAAAAGCTCTGATCTGGATGGGTTGAAAGTAGTGGCAGATTATCTGAATCTGGTCCTTTCCCTTCTCTAAGGAGTGCAAGAACAAAGGCAGAAGTGGTCATTTGTTGTGCTTACTGCTACCTCACTAAAGTATCCCAAGTGCCCAGAAGATAGCATATTGTACATTTTATAAATGAAGAAATTAATGAATAAATGAATTCTAAAACATCAGTGCTCATTAGAAATCCTAGCATACTTAATTTCATTGTAAATGTTTAACCATTTGTCAGCAGTATAAAGTAGTTGACTAGAAAACCCCTAGAAAACTGGAATTCCTGAATATTAATTTAGTCCCCTCATCCTAGCCCTTCAAAGTCCTAATCAACTAAATACATTTTGATCAATTAGGCAGAAGAACACAGCACTTAGAAAATGTAAGTTAGGTTTTTTTTTTTATTATTATCACCTTCTACTAGAGGGAAATAGGCCTCTTTTAGAAAGGGCTCACAAGTCAACTAAAAGGTATAAAATACTAAACATTTAGTGAATTACATGCTTGAGTGACATAAGAAAACAACCCAAAAGAACTGCTTTCTAGCTCTGGAACTTTGCCATTGTTCTTGTAGCTGCTCACACAGTTAGAACAATCATGATGATTCCCATCATTGAGTGTGGAGTGAAGTTGCTTTACACACAAGACTGTGTGACTCATTTTCCTGTGTGTGAGCAACAGTCCTGTCCACACTGCCAACACAAGAAGACTGTTGATGATTTATGACTGCTTCCAGAATTAGCTGGGCCTTTAGCTGGTTACTGGACTCCTGCCTGGCTTGCTTTCTCATGTTTATGTGTAATAAACCATTCTGTGACATGTGATACATGCAAACCCTTTAAGATGAAAAACAGAGGTGAAAATTCATTTCAATGGTTCAGTTAACAATGACTAGGTTTGAGAATTTCACTGATGGTGAATTTGTGGCTAATATGTTTTGAAATCTTATTTTGAATGTGTAGAAAGCACCTATCTGACAAATATCTCTAAAGTACATTTCTAAAACTAAACTTAGTGGTCCATAAACACCTAACCTACAGAATTTGCAGTATAAATCAGAAACCTAGGAGTTACCTGGATGTCTTTTCTTCCTCATTTGCCCCTGTTTCATCTTTTGATGTTATTTCTTCTGTATCTTTTGAGTCCTTTCCATCCCCTTTTTCCTCACTGTTGTTACTAGCCACCATTTCTTGCTTGGATTTGAGATTGGCCTCCTAACACCCAGACAAGTTCTCTCCAATCCATTTATCTCTCTCTCTCTTTCAGTCTCTCTCACACACACAAATATGCTGTGAAACATAATTACCATCGTGGCATCCCTCTGCATAAAACATTTAAATGACTTTCCTTACTCATGGAATTAATATCACAATCCATGACTTGGACTAACTAATATTTACTAATTATCCCCAATTTTTACTCTTTCCACTTTCACTTAGTAATAGAACCCAGTTAAAGGCATTTCTCAGCCAACCTTGCAGCTGTGGTCACATGACTAGGTTCTGGCGAGCAGGACTTGAATGGAAGTGGCATATGCATTCTTCAAGGCAATGAGCATCCCCTCCACTTCTCCTTCACCCTGCTGGCTTGGATGCTGATGGGCTGGATCACTGAACACACTGATGAGGGCGACCTAGACTTGTTGGACATGTCTGAGACTCACTATGATGCTGGATCCCAGACAATGAAGGGTTATAAAAATACAAAGGGTCAGCTAGTCAGTGGTTTTGTAACCAGCCAACCTATATCTTTCTAATCTATCCTTGAACTATCCTTGATAGTTTTTTTTACCTCATTTGTCAGGCTCAGTCGAAAGAGTAATGGGAAAGAGAAATCGCACAGCCTTGTGTAAAAACATTAGCTGAGATTTTATTTTTGATACCCATAAAGAAAAGAAAATGTACCTGAACACATGGGATTCTGATATGGCTTTTTAATGAGCTTTAGAAGATACTGCTTCCTCATTTCAGATAGCTATAAATCCTATTAGTGTGCTGAAACCAGAAGTATTTGAAACTGTCAGAACCCGTGAATAGTTTTATTTGGGGGTAATTATTAAGGTCCACATAAATGCATATCTTTGTCACATAGAGGTTTTTTATTTTTGGTTTAATAAAAAATAGACAATATGCTAAGCCATGTTACCTCAAATCAAATTCCCAAACCCCAAGTTATTAGGGGCCTTATCAGATTTTACAAAATAATGGTCATACTAAGAGTAGGAAAGTGAAGGACCTTGGGAAAAGGAGCCTGAACTATATCTTTGCAGGTTTGTACTCAAATCGCAAACAAGTTTTACACGAAGCAACGTACTCTGAGATGGTATTTGTTAAGACAAACATGAAGATTTCGGCTTCAAACAGAATCTTAATCTCAGACACTTCATATTTACATCAAGAAGATGAGCTAAATCAAGAATAGGGATACATGATGTTTGCTTGCAAGATGATCATTTTCCACAGAGCTAATTTTGATATTTTTTCTAATTATAAATGCATAATACTTGCTTATGTAGAAATCTGTTAAGGACTAATATAGTATAAAATAAATTCTGGATTCCTTTTTTGTCTCTAATAAAATATCTAAAGAAAATGGAAAACAAACTCCATATAAAAAGTTGTCTCTTTTATTATTTTTTATTTTTTGCCATGTCACATTAGAGACTCTCAAGTACTTGCCAATTATATTGCCACATTTTCTAGGAAATGCAGCTTTTAGCAATTCTTTGTTGATTCAAATTAACTCAACTTAGCTCAGCTAATATTAATTGAGTAGATTGACAATGAATTCCTAATACCAAAGGCTGACCAATAGAAAATGCTTGAAATCAGACATTGAGTGATTCAGGCAGGTTCTATAAGCTTGGGCAAATTGCAAGGGAGTGGACAGGGAGCTTGAGGACATCACAAAAGAATCCACAAAGGACCCGTGATGTATTGAGAAAGAGAGACATGAGAATGGCTGGGCATGTAGAACAGATCTGATATCATTACAGTAAATCCCCATTATATGGAAACATTATCTTTCTTGCTGGCTGAAGAAACATAGTACCCCTCCAACTACCCCCAAACAAAAACAAAATTAAAAATTGTGAATATGAAATTTAATTCATATGCCATCATATGCCTTTTACAGGCCATTCAGATTGGTACTTTTCAAACTGTGAGCCATAAACTACTCTTAGGTTGTAGGATCAATTTAGTGGGTCAAAGCCAGCTTTGTTTATTGGCTTGTTCAAATGAATGAAATGGATTGAACAATTTCGTTACATGGAACTTTTGGATGCATGGGTGTGTCTGTTGGGTTACTTTGTAGACCCAATATTTTCTTAACAGTCAGTAACAGTCAAAACAAGGGTGGGTCACAGATATAGATTACTTCTAGTTTTTCAATATTATCAGTAATGTTACAATAAACATCTCTTGGGAGGTGGGGGGGAATTTGGTTTGTTATTTCCGTTTATTGCCCAATGGTTGATTCACAGAAGCAATACTGCTGCATGGGAGGGTAGGATGTTTATGAGATTTTTCATAGATATCACCCAATTGCTTTCAAACTGCCCTAATTTAGACTCAAACTAGACAAGCAGAGAATTTCAATTTCACTGTTGCAATTGTCAGCAAAATGTTATTTTCCTCCTATTGCCACTAATTTAATGGATAAAAATGATCTGCCATTTTTTGACATTTATTTGGGAATTAGTGAGGCTGAATATTCTTTGGAACATTTACTGTGAATTATCTAATATGTCTTCCCACTTTTGCTGGATTCTCTTTTTTTTTTCTGCTATTTTATATATATCTTTTTGAGGAAAGCTTCCTCACTATTCTTTAGGGATGAAGGCATAGCAGGAAAAGAAAAAGGGAAAGAGCATTTTAATCAGCTTGATTTTTGCCAGGCTGCCTTTAGGCTTTTATGCTTCCCTAGATTTTGAGACCTGCTGCCTGATAAGGTATATTAACCTTAAAAATAACTTTAAAGAATAACCAATGCCAGAACAGCCGATCAACGTGGCACTGCAAAGTTGTACTTTGAACTTCTTTTTCTGTGCCAAACACTGCAATATTTTCTTTTTGAATTAAGATAGAAGTGCTGAAAAATTTAAAAGAGCAGTTATAGCCCTGGAGGATATATTGAGACGCTCTAACACACGTATGATGGGAATTCCAGAAAGAGAGGAGTTAATTCACCTGCAAAGAATCAGTTCTAGAAAAGGTTATTAGTGATAATTTTATAAAATCCAGTAACTGAGTTTGCAGATTAAAAGAGCACAGTAATCACCGAGGTAAAGTATAATAAAAAGTAGATCTATCATACGGCATGGAGATACAGAAAAATCTTTAAAAGTACTTAAAATAAGAGGCAGATTACCTACTAATGAATGCAAATGGACTGGTGGAAGATTTTTCTTTAGTAACAATAGATGCCAGAACACAAATAAACTTTAAAAGTGTTAGAGAAAGAACTATCAATTCAGAATTTAGTATCCACTAACCCATCACTAAAGACTCTGTATATATGAAAACTAAGATAGTTTACCACCAAAAGACTCTCATTAAATAATATCTAAAAAAAGGAAATGTAAATTAAAACCATAATGACATGCCACCTTATCCTAGCCAAAATGGCCATTACAAAAAGACAGGCAAACAAACGAAAACAACAAACAAATAACAAATGTTGGCGTCGTTGTGGTAAAAAGGGATTGCTTATATACTGCTGGTAGTGATGTAAATTAGTACAACTTCTATGAAAACAATATAGAAATTTCTCAAATAACTAAAAGTAGATCTACCATTCAATCCAGCAATCCCACTACTGGGTATCTATGTAAAGGAAAATAAGTCATTATATCAAAAAGATACCTGCTCATGTATGTTTATCACAGCACAGTTCACAATTGCAAAGATACAGAAACAATTTAATTGCCCATCAACCAGAGTGGATAAATAAAATGTGGTATATATACACCATGGAATACTACTCAGCCATAAAAAAGAGGAAATAATATATTTTGCAGCAACTTGAATGGAGCTGGAGGCCATTATTCTAAAAGTAGTAACTCAGGAATGGAAAATCAAGCACCATTAAGTTCTTGCTCATAAGTGGGAGCTAAGCTATGGGTACACAAAGGCATACAGAGTGATATAATGGACACTGGAGGCTGAGGAGGGGGTAGAGGGTCTGAGGGATAAAAAAGTGTATATTGGGTACAATGTACACTACTTGGGTGATGGATTAACTAAAATCTCAGTTCATCACCACCATATGACTCAAACATGTAACTAAAAATCATTTGTACCTCAAAAATGATTGAAATAGAAATACACATACATAAAATTTTAAAAAATACCTAAAGGAGCTATTTTTGCAAGAAGACAAGAATCACCTTAAAGGTGTGCTAAAATTCTCTCCTTTTAAAAAAAGAGGAAAAGACCTTTTCTCCTATTTCAGTTACTGCCCATGAAGTTACTGACTCATTTCTCTGCTCCCCTCTAAATCAAAACTTCTTGAAGAAATTGTCTTACACTCCTGTCTTTAATTCCTCTTTGCCCAATTTCTTAAACTTATTCAAATCAGGCTTTAATCTCCACTACACCAATGAAATAGTTTTTGCTTTAGTCACCAATGACTTCCACGTTTCGGCAAATTCCTAATCATCTTACGTAACCTATGAATAACACTTGCCACAGTGGATCACTCCCCCTTCCTTGACACACTATCTTAATTTTGTATTTGGAACACTATTCTCCATTGATTCTTCCACCTCAGTAAGTACTTCATCTTGTTCAACTTCACTGTGTTCTCTTTATTTTCCAAACCACTTAGCATTGAAATATCACCAGAAATTATCTTCCTCTCCTCTTTTCTCTATGATTTTTCCCTAGATTATCTCATTTGGCATCATGACACTAATGTCATATATATGATGATGTTGTCCAAATCATAACTTTAATCCAGATCTCTTTCTTGAACTACAGGCTCATATGTCCAGTTGACTATTTAATAATTTCTTTGAATGTTTGATAGGCATCTCAAACTTATAAATCCCATGACAAGACTATCAATTTTATCTCCTAATCTACTCATTCAAGAGTGTAGGCCATTTCAGTAAATATCACCTTTACCTTTTCAGATTCTCAGGCCTTTTCTCTATTCTTTCAATGATACCCCATAACTAATATTCCATCAACTAATTCTCTCAGACATACCTTCAAGTGACATCCAGAATGTGGTGACTTCTTACAATCTCCATCTTTATTTCCCTCAACCAAGCCACCAACATTTATTTGGATTATTATATCAGTTTCTTAATGGCCTACCTGCTTTTGCTTTTGAATCTCCTTATTCCCAAAACCCAAATTGGTCTCGCTAAAATAAGAACATGTTACTATTTTTTCTTTCAGGATCCTGTCATGGCATCCTATATCACTTAGAGTAAATAACAAAGTATTTACAGTGATCTGAAAGTCCTATATGATTTTTTTCCCAACCACACTCTCACCCACTATCTCTGCCTCCATTTACTGCTACGTTCTTCTTGCTCATTCTACTCCAACGAAACTGGCCTCTTGGATTTTACTTGAAAATCTTAAACAGTGTATGCTATTCCCTCTCCTTGGGATACTTTTCTCCCAGAATTCCTTCAAGTATGCATTCAAATGTCACCCATCTGTGAGCTCTTGCCTGACAACCTAGAGAAATAACAATCCTTATACTACTTAATTTTTCTCTATGGCACTTATTTTTGATATATATTTACTTGTTTATCATATCTGGCCTCTAAATAGATTGTCAACTATATGAGTTCAGAGATGTTTTTGTTGACTCCAGGCATGTACAACTTATAGCAGGCTAATAGAAGGCATGCAATAAGAATTTATTAGATGAATAAACTAATGTGAGAAAAAAGTAAAACGTGGTGGATAATTCCACTAGATATTGCTCGTAAAAAAAAAAAAAAAAAAACATGGAACGGATTTCCTGTAGATCCAAAGATGAAAATAAATTCTAGACAACAAAAACAAGGAAAATAGTAGAGACTGTCTCAAAGGATAATTGAAATATGCTAGATCTGCTTTATTTGAGAGAAAAATAGATAATGCATGAAAAGTGGGAGCACTGATATTGGTTGTTGTGGGAGTGGGTAGTCTGACTAGGGGGGATGAAGGAGGACATGGGCCTGGGTTGAGCACGAGCAATGTAGTTTGTGGTTGTTGCAGCCTTCTGCTGCATTAAGAAACAACCACAGGGCAGTGGGGAGCAGGGGCAGTGGTCGCAGGGGAGAAGGGAAGGGGGCAAGACTCATGCTAGGGAGGGCTGGGGAGGGCATATTCTACCAGAGAGCCCAGGAAGTGAAGCTCAGCCTGATCATAACTTTTAGAAAAGTGAGAGGCCTCCCATAGGTTAGAAACAAAAGAAAGAAATGTTTTAGGTTTATGTTCTGTGAATGTTTTCATTCTCAATAGGTAGACAGTGGACAATCCTTATTCCTAGCTAATTACTATGTTTGAAACAAGTAGGTTGATGTTCTGTGAATCTTTTCATCCTCAGTAGGCAGAAAATGAACAATCCTTATTCCTAGATAATTACTCTATGTGAAACAAGGTGAAATAAAAACCTTTGCATTTTTAACTTCTCAAAAAAAAATTCTGAAAATCAATACCTATAAAAAGCAAATTTACTAGATGTTCCAGAAGAGAGATAAAGAGAGGAAAAAAGATACAGAGAAAGAGAGAGAGGGAGAGAAAAAGAGAGAGAGAAAGAGAGAATACAGTAACACATCCCATTCATGTAAGATTTAGATTAAGAATGTAAGGACAGGCAGATTTATCAATATTAATAATTTAAAAGTGAGAACCAAATGATTATTCTAATGTGCAGAAAAACTATTATTTATAGGCTAATACTTGTGATAAACTCTCTTAATAAACTAGAAATAGAGAGCAATTTTCTTAATCTCACAAAAATAAGTCAGCCAAAAACCTATACAAACCTAATAGCATATTTAAAGTAAAATTTTGAAGCATTCTCACTATTATTCAGTATAAAGTAAAAATGTTTAGTATAAACATATAGTACTTATACAATGTGATATCTTGTTGGGATAGGAAATTTTAAATCAAGAGAACAAAAAGAAATTCTAGCAAAGACCAATGCATTTATGGGATCTTAATTTACAGCAGAGGAGGCATTACAGAACAATGAAAAAAGAATGTGTTACTCAGCAAATGTCGTTAGGATTATCATATTAAAAAATAGATCTAGACTGCAAGAATGAACCAGAAAGTCCACGAGGACCCACAGACCCTCTGAAAGAAGTGGGCTGCTCCTGCCGGACACAGGAGACACACCAAATACTGTGCTGGTATCCATGGCTGAGAGACCCATAGACAGTTCACATCACAGGACTCTGTGCAGATAACCCTCAGTATCAGCTCAGAGCCAAGTAGATTTGTTGGGTGTCTAGACCCAGAAGAAAGATAACAATGGTTTCAGCTCAGCTGATAGGAAACCACATCCACAGGGAAAGTACTACATCAATGAAATACCCCGTGGGACAAAAGAAATCTGAACAACAGCCTTCAGCCCTGGACTTTCCCTCTGACAGAGCCTACCCAAATAAGAAGGAACCAGAAAACCAACTCTGGTAATATGACAAAACAAGGAAATTAACACCTCCTAAAAATCACACTAGTCAACCAGTAATGAATCCAAACCAAGAAAAGAATCCCTGATTTACCTGAAAAAGAATTCAGGAAGTCAGTTATTAAGTTAATAAGGGAGGCACAGGAGAAAGACAAAGCCCAATGCAATGAAATCCAAAAAATGATACAAGAAGTGAAAGGAGAAATATTCAAAGAAATAGATAACATAAATAAAAATCAATCAAAACTTCAGGAAACATTGGACAAACTTATGGAAATACAAAATGCTCTGACAGTCTTAGCAATAGAATTGAACAAGTATATGCAGAGCTCGAAGACAAAATCTTTGAATTAACCCAATCCAACAAAGACAAAAAATAAGAAAATATAAACAAAACTTCCAAGAAATCTGGGATTATGTTAAATGACCAAATTTAAGAATAATCAGTGTTCCTGAGGAAGAAGAGAAATCTTCAAAAAAATAGTCACACAATAAATAAGGGCAAAGATGAACCATGAGATATAATCACAGATCAAACAAGAAAAAATATTACTTCTGAAAGAACACAAAGGCACCTGGTGATTTCAATAGCTTAACAAAATGAAAAAAGATTAAAACCCCATATCCATTGGACAGTCAGACTTGCCAGGTGTTTTCGACTGGCAAATAGAGTAGAAGTGACAGGTGAGCCGGCGCCACAGTGAAGATGACCCGCTATGAAACAAACACTGGGGATCTGGCCATTTCTCCCTGAGCTCATTTGTCATTCCACCATTTCTGCTGGGGACTCCACTGCTGTTTGATTCGAAAACTGTTCTGGCCACAGTGTGGCCGCTTCGTTGCTACTTTAAATCTTTATTTTCCCTGCTTGTAATGTATCATGTTAATTAAAATTTTGATTCCTGTGGGATTGACAAATATCATGATTTAAAAAAAGAGAGAGAGAAATCTAAAGTTTGGAAAATATATTTGAGGGAATAATTGAGGAAAACTTCCCCAGCCTTGCCAGAGACCTAGACGTCTAAATACAAAAAGCCCAAAGAACACCTGGAAAATTCACCACAGAAAGATCATCACCCAGGCACATTGTCATCATGTTATCTAAAGTTAAGACAAAAAAAAGAATATTAAGAGCTGGGAGACAAAAGCACTAGTTAACCTGTAAAGGAAACCTACCAGATTAACAGCAGATTTTCCAGCAGAAACCCTACAAGATAGAAAAGATTGAGCTCCTATCTTCAGCCTCCTCAAACAAAACAATTATTAGCCAAAACTTTTGTATTCAGCAAAACTAAGGATCATATATGAAGAAAAGATACATTTTCAGACAAATGCTGAGATAATTTGCCACCACCAAGCCAGCACTACAGAAGCTGCTAAGAGGAGCTCTAAATCTTGAAACAAATCCTGGAATCACATCAGAACAGAACCTCTTTAAAGCATAAATCACACAGGATGTATAAAACAAAAATACAAGTTAGAAAGCAAAAACAAAAAAACAAAAGTGCACTGGCAGCAAATAGCACCATGAATGCAGCAGTATCACACATCTCATACTGACATTGAATGTAAATGACCTAAATACTCCACTTAAAAGATACAGCACAGCAGAAAGGATAAAAACTCACCAACGAACTATGCTGCCTTCAGGAGACTCACCTAACACGTAAGGACTCACATAAACTTAAAGTAAAGGGGTGGAAAAAGGCATTTCATGCAAATGGACACCAAAAGCCAGCAGGAGTAGCTTTCTTATATCAGACAAAACAAACTTTAAAGCAACAGCAGTTAAAAGAGACAAGGAGCAACATTATATAATGGTAAAAAGCCTTGTCCAACAGGAAAATATCAAAATCCTAAGAATATACGCACCTAACACTGGAGCTCCCAAATTTATAAAACAATTACTAATAGACATAAGAAATGAGATAGACAGCAATGGAATAATAGTGGGGACTTTAATATTCCACTGACAGCACTAGGCAGGTTGTCCAGACAGAAAGTCAACAAAGAAACAATGGATTTAAACTGTATCTTGGAACAAGTGGCCTTAATAGATATATACAGAACATTTCGTCCAACAACCACAGAATACACATTTTATATAACAGTGCATGGAACTTTCTCCAAGATAGACCATATGATCGGCCACAAAATGAGCCTCAAAACATTTAAGAAAATTGAAATTATATCATACACTCTCTCAGGCCACAGTGGAATAAACCTGGAAATCAACTCCAAAAGGAACCTTCAAAACCATGCAAATATGTGGAAACTAAATAAGCTGCTCCTGAATGAGTATTGGGTCAAAAATGAAAGCAAGATGGTAATTAAAAAAAATTCTTTGAACTGAATAACAATGACACGATCTATCAAAACCTCTGAGATATAACAAAGGTGGTGCTAAGAGAAAAGTACATAGCCCTAAGTGCCTACATCAAAAAGACTGAAAGAGCACAAACTGACATTCTAAGATCACATCTCAAGAACTAGGGAAACAAGGACAAACCAAACTCCAATCCAGGAGAAGAAAGGAAATAACCCAGAACAGAGAAGAACTAAATAAAATTAAAAGAAAAGAAAATACAAAAGATAAATAAAACGAAAAGCTGGGTATTTTAAAAGATAAATAAAATTGGTAAACCATTAGCAAGATTAACCAAGAATAGAAGAGAGAAAATCCAAATAACCTCATTAAGAAACAAAATGGGAGATATTACAACTGACACTACTGAAATACAAAATATCATTCAAGAGTACTATGGGCACCTTTATGCACATAAACTAGAAAACCTAGAAGAGATGGATAAATTCTTCGAAAAACACAATGCTCCTAGCTTAAATCAGGAAGAGTTAGATACCCTGAGCAGACCAATAGTAAGCAGCTAGATTGAAATGGTAATTAAAGAATTACCAACAAAGAAAAGTTCAGAACCAGAAGGATTCACAGCAGAATTCTACCAGAAATTCAAAGAAGAATTGGTACCAATCCTTTTGATGCTATTCCACAGGATAAAGAGGGAACTCTCCCTAATTCATTCTATGAAGACAGAATCACCCTAATACCAAACCCAGGAAAGGACATAACAACAACAACAACAAAAAACTATAGACTGATATCCTTGATGAACATAGATGCTAAAATTCTCAACAAAATACTAGTTAACCAAATCCAACAACATATCAAAAAGATAATCCACCAGATCAAGTGGGTTTGATACCACAGATGCCGAGGTGGTTTAACATGTGCAAATCAATAAATGTGATACATCACATAAACAGAATTGAAAAGAAAAATCACACGATCATCTCAGTAGATGCAGAAAAAGCATTTGACAAAATCCAGCACCCTTTTATGATTAAAACTGTCAGTGAAATTGGCACACAAGGGGCATACATCAATGTAATAAAAGCCATTTATGACAAAGCCACAACCAACATAATACTGAATGGGTAAAAGTTGAAAGTATTCCCTCTGAAAACTGGAACAAGACAAGGTTGCCCACTCTTACCACTCCTCTTCAATATCATACTGGAAGTCCTAGTCAGAGCAATCAAACAAGAGAAAGAAATAAAGGGCATCCAAATTGTTAAAAAGGTAGTCAAACTGTGTCTGCTGATGATATGATTGTTTAACTTGAAAACCCTAAAGACTCCTCCAGAAAGCTCCTCGAATTGATAAAAGAATTCAGCAAATTTCTGGATACAAGATTAATGTACACAAATCAGTAGCTCTTCTATACAGCAACAGTGACCAAGCAGAGAATCAAATCAAGAACTCAGCCCCTTTTACAACTGCTGCAAAAAAATAAATAAATAAAATAGGAATATGCTTAACAAAAGAGTCAAAAAACTTTGACAAGAAAAGCTACAAAACACTGCTGAAATAAATCATAGATGACCAAACAAATGAAAACACATCCCATGTTCATGGATGAGTAGAATCAATATTGTGAAAATGACCATACTGCCAAAAGCAATTTACAAGTTCAATGCAATCCCCATCAAAATACCCTCATCATTCTTCATAGAATTAGAAAAAAATAATTCTAAAATTCTTATGGAATCAAAAAAGAGCCTGCATAGCCAAAGCAAGCCTAAGCAAAAAGAACAAATCTAGAGGCACCACATTACCTGATTTCAAACTATACTACAAGGCCATAGTCACCAAAACAGCATGGTACTTATATGAAAATAGAAACATAGACCAATGGAACATAATAGAGAAGCCAGAAATAAACCCAAATATTACAGCCAACTGATTTTATACAAAGCAAACAAAAACATAAAGTGGGGAAAGGACAACTTTTCATCAAATGGTGCTGGAATAATTGGCTAGCCACATGTAGGAGAATAAAACTGGATCCTCATCTCTCACCTTATACAAAAATCTACTCAAGGTGGCTTAAGGATTTACATCTAAGACCTGAAACTAATACTAGAAGATAACATTGGAAAAACCCTTCTAGATACTGGCTTAGTCAAGGATTTCATAACCAAGAATCCAAAAGCAAATGTAATAGAAAAAAAGATAAATAGTTATGACTTAATTAAACTAAAGAGCTTTTGCACAGCAAAAGGAACAGTCAGCAGAGTAAAGAGACAACTCACAGAGTGGGAGAAAATCTTTACAATCTATACATCTGACAAAGCATTAATATCCAGAATCTACAACAAACTCAAACAAATCAGTAAGAAAAAAACAATCTCATCAAAAAGTGGGCTAAGGACATGAATGGGCAATTCTCAAAAGAAGATATACAAATGACCAACAAATATATTAAAAAGTGCTCAACATCACTAATGATCAGGGATATGCAAATGAAAACCACAATGTGATACTACCTTGCTCCTGTGAGCATGGCCATAATAAAAAATATTTAAAAAACACTTGATGTTGGCATGGATGCGGTGATCAAGGAACACTTCTACACTACTGGCAGGAATGTAAACTAGTATAGCCACTATGGAAATGAGTGTGGAGATTCCTTAAAGAACTAAAAGTAGGGACAGATCTAAGATGGCTGATTAGGAGCAGCTCAGGATTGCAGCTCCCAGCCAAAGCGTGGAGGGTGAGTGGATACCGCATTTCCAGATGGATTTTTATTGCCCTCAGACCAGGAGATTCCCAGGTGGAGGAGCCTCACGGGTCACCAGCATGGCTGTTTTGGCCAGCACGGCTGCTTTGGCCGGCGTGGCTGTTTTGACCAGCGCGGCAGTTCTTTGTACAAAACACATGGGTCAGGTAACCATTTTAGCTGGCAATTGGAGCTCCTGGGATAGAGAGTCACCCATTCAACTGATTTTTAAAAAAGGGGACTGAAACAGGGAGCCAGGCCAGGAGATTCCCAGACAAAAAAGCAACACGAATCTCAGCGCGGCTGTTTTAGCCAGCACAGTGGGTCACTGCACAAGAAATCACACAGATCCCAGCTCCTTTTCAAAAGGCGACTGGAACACCTGGGACACAGAGTCGCCTGTTCAACTCAAAAAAAAAAAGGGCTCTGAGGCAAGGAGCCAGGTGATCAGGCTCGGCTGGTCCCACCCCCACAAAAAAACAGCAATCTGAAACACTCTGAATAGAGATTCAGAGCAAGCGCAGCTGAACCCGGGACGGTCCAGCTCTGTGGGGAAGGGGTGTCTGCCATTACCGAGGCAGTCCACCACTATGGAGGTAGTCTGCCATTGCTGAGGCAGCCCACCATTGCCGAGGCAGCCCACCATTACAGAGAGAGTCTGCCATTATAGAGGTGGGCTGCCATTGCTGAGGCAGTTCTAACTATACCTGTATAAACAGGACTGCAGGGAAGTTAACATGGCAGCTGGATGGAGCCCACAGCTGCTCAGCAAAGCCTCTGCAGGCAGACAGTGACTAGGCTGCCTCCTGGCTGGGCAAGGCAGCCCTGAAAAAAGGCAGCAGCACAACAGAAACTCATAAATAAAGCCCTAACTTCCTGGGACAGAGCACCTGGGGGAAAAAAAAAAGAGGTTTATGAGTTCTGCTGCAGCAGACTTAAACGTACCTGCCCAGCAGCTCTGAATGAACAATGGAGTTCACAGCTCAGCACGTGAGCTCCTATAAAGGACAGACTGTCTCCTCAAGCAGCTGTCTGACCCCCGTATATCCAAAGAGTCACTTCATAAAGGAGAGCTCAGACTGACATCTGGTGGGTATCCTTCTGGAACAAAGATAGCAGAAGAAGAAACTGGCAGCAATCCTTACTGTTCTGCAGCAGCTGCAGGTGATCCCCAGGCAAGCAGGGCCTGGAGTGGACCTCAACAGTTCTATAGCAGAGGGGCCTGAATGTTAGAACGAAATCTGAGAAACACAAAGAAATAACTTCATCATCAACAAACTGGACGTCCACTCAGAGACCCAATCTGAAAGTCAATAACTACAAAGATGACAGGTGGATAAATCCACAAAGATGTGAAGAAACCGGTGCAAAAAGGATGAAAACACCCGAAACCAGAAAGCTTCTCCTGGGATCACAACTCCTCACCAGCAAGAGAATAAGGCTGGATAGAGAATGAGTGCGATGAATTGACAGAATCAGGCTTCAGAAGGTGGATAATAAGAAACTTCTCTGAGCTAAAAGAACATGTTCTAACCCAATGCAAAGAAACTAAGAACCTTGAAAAAAGATTTGATGAAATGCTAACGAGAATAAACAACTTAGAGAGGAATATAAGTGAATTGATGGAGCTGAAAA
>CAUYQU010014253.1:0-88064 GCA_963574635.1 Cheracebus regulus | reverse complement strand
AGAAGAGGGAGGGAGGAAGGAAGGAAAGGACGGAAGGATGGAAGGAAAGAGGGAGGGAAGGAAGGAAGGAAAGAAGGAAGGAATGAAGGAAGGAAGAAAAGAAGGGAGGGAGGAAGGAAGGAAAGAAGGAAGGAAGGAAGGAGGGAGGGAAGGAAGGAAGGAAAGAAGGAAGGAAGGAAGGAAAGAATGAATGAAGGAAGGAAGAAGAGGGAGGGAGGAAGGAAGGAAAGGACGGAAGGATGGAAGGAAAGAGGGAGGGAAGGAAGGAAGGAAAGAAGGAGGGAAGGAAGGAAGGAAAGAAGGAAGGAAGGAAGAAAGGAAGGAAGGAAGGAAAGAGATGTGGGGAAAAGAGGGAGAGGGAAGGAAGGAGGGAGGGAGGGAAGGAGAGAAGGAGGGAGGGAGGGAGGGAGGGAGGGACCTCTCTATTCGTTATGGTCCTGGCAGGAATCATAATTGGCTCTTATGGTTCAACTGAAGTCAGAGTTCTAGGCTATGTTTCTGGTTATTCCATGAGTAAAACCCACTGAGCGAACACTGATTCCCTTTTGACTACCACTGTGGAGTTCAAGCAAGCTGATATAAGTGAACAGACTTTGAAGAGTTTGAAGAACAATGGGACAACAGAAGATTGACTCAATCACTGCATGGTCATGATCATGACTTATATCACAGGTGTGAAGGTATCTCATAGCATTCAGATCCTAGGAATTTTCGTCCCTGGGCTCAGACACCTGCTGCATTTCCTGCAGGCAGGCAACAGAGCAAGGACATTGAAAACATGAATTCAGCTTCAGTGAATTTATCTAGAATGGTGCAATCAGAACATCTAGAAAGAGACTGTTTTCATTTCAGCATACGTTCAGATTTCATGTTTTGTGCTTTTTAGTATTATTTTTATTTTGACTCATATTTGTGGGAATGGAAGCCGTAATCCCTTCAATGCTTTGACCCTGGAAAGGACATTACATCATCCTTCATTTCTAGTCACTCCTCATCCCCTTCCAAATAACCTGCCAGAAACAGCTGCTAGCCCTCAACTCACTGCCCCAGTCCATGTGCACCACCTCTTTCTGTAGCCTGTGATCACTGGGAAGCTTCTGGAAAATAATATCCTAGCTATAGAAATGATTGGCACTGTTCCAGTGTGCTTACTCATGCAGGGCTCAGAGGCTGGGGGCTTTACATATATTGCTCACTTAATCTCTATGACCACCCTACTCAGGCAATTCACAGATTAAGAAATCGAGACTCAGAGAGATAAAGTGACTTGGTTAAGGTCACATTGCAAAGAAGGGTTAGAAATGAAATTTAAGGCCGGGTACAGTGGTGCATGCCTGTAATCCCAGCACTTTCCGAGGCCAATGTGGGTGGATCACCTGAGGTCGAGAGTTCGAGACCAACCTGACCAACATGGAGAAACCCTGTCTGTAACTAAAAATACAAAAATTGACTGGGCATGGTGGCGCATGCTACTTGGGAGGCTGAGGCAGGAGAATTGCTTGAACCCGGGAGGCAGAGGTTGTGGTGAGCTGAGATCGTGCCACTACACTCCAGCCTGGTCAACAAGAGTGAGACTCTATCTCAAAAAAAAAAAAAAAAAAAAAAATGAAATGAAATTTAAACCATTTCTTGTTCTGCAGCCCTGGTCCTTAAACTATTCGTTATGTTGCCTCAAGTAGGCTGGAACCAGAGCGAGCAAAGAGATGACCTCATTCCAAGTCTTTGCTTTATGGATTTATATGTCAATAATATGAGACCTCATCTACTCCCAAATCCAGAATGCCAGATTCTCTGTTCATATTTCACATGCACGTGTAATATATGTGACTATAAATTTAATAGGAAAGGAAGTTTCCTTTAAAAGACCCAGTAGAATATTTAGGTGCCTATGAGGAAATTCAGTCTTGCAAAAGTAAAACAGTAGGATTTTTTGTGTTTTTTTGTTTGTTTGTTTGTTTCGAGACAGGATCTCACTCTGTCACCTAGACTGGAGTGCAGTGGCACAAACACGGCTCACTGCAGCCTCAACATCCCAGGCTCAAGTGATCTCCCACCTCAGTCCCCCAAGTAGCTGGGACTACAGGCATATGCCACCAAGCCCGGCTAATTTTTGTATTTTTTTTTTGTGGAAATGGAGTTTTGCCATGTTGCCCAGGCTGGTCTTGGACTCCTGGGCTCAAGTGATTCTTCTGCCTTGTAATCCCAAAGTGTTGGTATTACAGACGCGAGCTACCACGCCCGGCAAAGCACAGACAACTCTTCCAAGATGTTTTGCTATAAACGTAAGCAGAGAAAGGGCAGAAACTGAAAGGGGATTTGGGGATGAGGGAAGGTGCGCTGGCCATTCTCCTATCCAAGATCCATTCACTGTCCGTTAGTGTCCCACTCTGGGCCCCGGAAGAGAGATCTTTCTGCACTGCATTACCAGGGCTCTTCTTGTTAGAACACTTCCACGTGGGTTCAGCCAAGGGGACGCAAAGGCAGGAGAACTGAAGGCTGAAGGAAAGAGAGAGCGGGTGTTCTGCCCCCTCCGTCTCTGCTTCAGTGTCTTGTCTCCGGCAGGAGCTGTGTCCTGCTTCATGCCTGCAGTTCCTTTCAGGCTGCCATTTTCTCAATGGCTCCTGGGGTGCTTGTTCTGCCCTTGGTCCTTTCTGGGCCAGGAGTTGTCACCCTACAAACCCTCATTTGTCTCTGGGTGCTGCAACGCCCTTGCTTGTTTCCTTAACTTTGTTAGTAGCTTCTTTGACATCAGTTGAACCATCTGAGAGAATCCTGATTTCTGCCAGGACCCTAACCGACAGTCCTTCCCTCTCTCCCTCTCTCCCTCCCTTTCTTCCTTTCCTTAAGGGAGATACTAGAATATGTTGCTTGCAACTCAGAATAACAGGGCAGATGGCTGGGCGTAGTGGTTTATGCCTATAATCCCAGCACTTTAGGAAGCTGTGGTGGGCAGATCGCTTGAGGCCGTGGGGTTCGAGACCTGCCTGATCAACATTGTGAAAACCCGTCTCTATTAAAAATACAATTAGTTGGGCATGGTGGCAACATGAGAATTGCTTGAGCCTGGGAGGCAGAGGTTACAGTGAGCCAAGATAGCACTACTGCACTCCAGCCTGGGTGACACAGCAAGACTCCATCTCAAAAAAAAAAAAAAAAAAAAAAAAGAATAACAGAGCAGAAAGGGAGAAAATGATGATGCAGAGAAAAGCAGGATACTCACTGGATTGAAGGCTTTGAGCCTGCTTGAGGGTCTGGGATCCAGAGTCCAGCAGACAGTCATTGCCTTGACTCCAGCAGGAGGCTTCCTCTGTGGTTGTAGGAGGAGAGGCAGGAAGCCCAGGCGCAGGGGCAGGAGGGTTGGTGGATCTGGTCTGAGGGCTTTGTTTCTTTATTCTTTTTTTTTTTTTTAGACTGAGTTTTGCTCTTGTTGCCCAGGCTGGAGTGCAATGGGGCATGATCTTGGCTCACTGCAACCTCCACCTCCTGGGTTCAAGCGATTCTTCTGCCTCAAGCCTCCCGAGTAGCTGGGATTACAGGCATGCGCCACCATGCCCAGCTAATTTTTTATTTGTAGAAGAGATGGGGGAGTTTCTCCATGTTGGTCAGGCTGGTCTCGAACTCCCTAGTTTGGGTGATCTGCCCACCTCAGCCTCCCAAAGTGCTGGGACTATAGGCGTGAGCCACTGTGCCTGGCGGGGTCATGAATTTAAAGAGCAACTTGTCAACAGTGCTGTGTGCTTTTCTCCAGCATCTTCAGCTGCTCTGGCACCGGCCTGAAGAAGGTGAGGGTTGGGTTTTAGAAGAGCTGGGATTTAGCCAGGTTTAAATGATGGACAGAGAGGGGCAGGTTTATTGAGGGTTCAGCCAGGGAGTAACAGTCACGGTGGAGCGTGGGGTCTGCTAGGGGTTAGAAGGGAAGCAAGGACACGAGTGGCTGACAGTGAAAAAGGTGATATTGAAAGAGGATTGGAGGCTCTGATGAAGCGTGGTGTGGAGGGGAAGCTAGAGCCCACGATGACTGAGTTGAAGTGATGGGGAGATGAGAGCAAGAAACTGCAAGTGAGAGAGCGCAGGGTGTCGCCGGATGGTGTCAGCTGGGCAAAGGTTTAGAAGATGGAGGAGGGGAAATAGCTCAGAAGGTAACTGAATGAAAAGAGGGCACCCGCATCCCCTCCTGGGCTTCCCAGGACATTTCTTCCCTACATCTCCCAGAGCAGTTCTGTCTCTTGCCAGGTTGCCTGGAAAAGCCTAGGACAACTCGGGTGGCTTCAGTTTTAGGCCTACTCAGGGATTTTTTTTTTTCCTTTTTTTTTTTTTTGAGACAGAGTCTTGCACTGTTGCCCAGGCTGGAGTGCAGTGGTGTGATCTCGGTTCACTGCAACCTCCACCTCCCAGGTTCAGGCGATTCTCCTGCCTCAGCCTCCGGAGTAGCTAGGATTACAGGCATGCGTTGCCATGCCTGGCTAATTCTTGTATTTTTAGTAGAGAAGGGGTTTCATTATGTTGGCCAGGCTGGTCTCGAACTCCTGACCTTGTAATCTGCCCACCTGGGCCTCCCAAAGTTCTGGGATTATGGGCATGAGCCACTTCGCCCGGCCCGGTCAGGCTATTTTTCAACGTTGTTTCTCCTTACAGCCTGATCCACAGCCTGGTTCTGACTGCACTGCACAGGTGGTAATGGTGTGCCTTCTAGAACAAGCACCTACAGGCCACACAGGAGTCAGATCCCTAGAGAGAGGGCCTGGTTTCTTCTGTAAACTGCATTCCCTCATTTGTTTATTCAAACACATGTTAAGCACTACTGTGTGCCAGGCCTATTTGCTTTATTTTCTTTACCTCTCTCAGCCACCCTGAGGGGAGGGATTATTTTTTATTTATTTTTATTTTGTAGATACAGCGTCTCACTAGGTTGCCCAGTCTTGTCTCAAACTCCAGGGTTCAAGTGATGGGGGGAGGGATTATTATGCTCATTTTTACAGATGAGAAAATAAAAGCTCAGAGAGCTAAAAAACTTTGCCAAGGTCATATAGGGTCTATCTGAGTCCAAGGAGACTCACTATCCAGATAGGGAAGAATCATGTAGGGAAAGAATAAAGCATAAGAAAGCATGCAGGCCGGGTGTGGTGGCTCACGCTTGTAATCCTAGCACTTTGGGAGGCCGAGGTGGTGGATCACCTGAGGTCAGGCGTTCAAGACCAGCCTGGCCATCATGGCGAAACCCCATTTAAAAAAAAAAAGCATGCAAAGTTTTAATGGAATATGGAATTTAAAAAGATGACTCCTGTTATGGGAGAGGAGGTGGGGTACATGTGAGTTAGACTTCCAGGATTAGTAGAAATTTACATAGGGGGCCAGGCATGGTGTCTCACGCCTCTAATCCCAGCACTTTGGGAAGCTAATGTGGGCAGATCGGGAAGGTGAGGTGGGCGGATTGCGAGGTCAGGAGTTTGAGACCAGTCCGGCCAACATAGTGAAACCCCTTCACTACTAAAAATACAAAAAATTAATGAGATGTGGGGGTGTGCGCCTGTAATCCCAGCTACTTGGGAGGCTGAGGCAGGAGAATCACGTGAAACCAGGAGGCGGAGGTTGCAGTGAGCCAAGGTCATGCCCAGGCGAGAGTTCGAGACTCTGTCTCAAAAAAAAAAAAGAAAAAAGAAATTTACATAGGAAGCCAGAGAGGAAGGACCGCAGGCAGAAGTGATAGCCTGAGCAAAGACATCACAACATGAAACTCTGTGGTGTGATCAAGACTGTTGAGTGAAAGGTAGAGACAAGATCGTCTATGGGCCTGGGGTTCATGGACAGCCTCAAGGGGGTCCACAAACCCCCAGACATTTGATCTCAATTGTGGGAGTCTTTTTTTTTTTTTTTCTAGAGAGTGGCTTTTTATTTTCATCAGATTCTTCAAACTGGGACATTCACTCAAAACAGCCTTGGGTAGCAGATAAGCTTGGAGACATCAGCAGGCCCGGGAACACAGGACCTTGTAGCCCTGCTTCAGGAATTCATACCTTACTCTGAGGCCAACAGGGAACCCATGGGGTTTTCTAGCCGGGAGCAACATGGGATGGGCCTTAGGAAGACAACACAAGTTTACTGTGAGCTGAAATAGAAAGTCCTTTTATAGACTATAACATGGTGTACTGTTTATTGCTGTATCCCCAGAGTCGGGCATGGGGCCGAGCACATATTGGGGGTTCAGCAGGTATCTGTTGAATGAATGAATGAATGAATGAGCACAGCTGTACATCATAACAATAAGAAGAATTTATGTCTCCAGGGTGGCTCCATGCATTTCTTGACTGATTTAACTGAAGGTGAAATCCATGAACACCAAGCTCTCCGTGTACAGCTTCAGGCTCTAACAGAAACCTACTGAGTCCTGAGATGATGCTAGGGGTGGAGGAGGGCAGGTAGGGGAGAGTGGATTTGGCACCTGAGGGTGTGGCCACACCTGGCTGCAGGATAGAGCTCTTCCCACAGTGCCCTGTGGTATCTTTGGAGGAGTGGAGGCTACGTGGCCAGGATGGCCGGAATTCTTCTTTTCCTCCTTCGACATTCAATCCATCGACTTGTCCTGTTGACTCTGTCTCCAAAACATGTCCTCTGTCCCCTCTATTTCCTCCTTCTCCTCCACTCCCACCAGGTTCCTGCTCCCCACCTGGCCTGGGCCACTGCAGCCGCCTCAAAACCAGAGCCATGGCTCTGCCCTTGCCTCCCCACCGTCTGCTCTCCATATGGCAGCCTGAGGGATCTTTAAAACTCTCCACCTGCAAAGAATGTGGCTTTCTTTCCAGAAACTTACAGTACTGTGCTTCTAAAAATTTAATATATGTTTGGGTCATGTGGGCATTTTGCTAAGACACAGTTTGTGATTCAGTTACCTGGGGTTGGGCTCAAGACTGCGTTTCTAACAAGCGCCCAGGCCATACAGTTGCTGCTGCTCTTGGACCACGTTAGGAGCAACAAAGACTTAGAGAAAAATCCAAACTTCCTTCCCATGTCCTACTTCATCTGGCCCCTGTCCAGCTCTCCCATGTTGCCTCCGGCCCTTGCTCTCTCCCTCATCTTGCTGTGGCTCCCCGGGCCTTTATTCTGTTCCTGGAGTGTTTCAAGCTGTTACTGCCTCAGGACTTTTGCACGTGATGTTCCCATTGCCTGGAATGCTCCTTTCCTGGAGCATTCCACATGGCTTTGCTTTTCTTTATTTACATCTTAGTTCAATGGTCAGATAGTAATTCTCTGTCCACTTCATCTAGTGAAGTACCTTAGCTGCCAGAGACTCTCGGCTGTTTGTTTTTTTCTTCTTCTGCATAGCACTTACAATTCGCAATTTATTTTAGTAATATATTTGTTGACATTCATTTCCTGCCCTTCTTTTCATGTATGTTCCACAGGGATAAGGACTTGGTTTCCTTCATTCTGAGCCTACCCCAGAGCCTGGCACATGGTAAGTGTCCTCTTCATGTTTCTTGGGCCTGTGCACAAAAATGCTCCCACTGCTGTTGTTGGTGTTTGGATGCAGACAAGCTGGGAAAACTGATGGAGGGATCTGAGGCAGAGGAGAGGAAGGAGGGAATAAGCAAACTTTCTCTACTGGGGTGCCTCAGAAAAAGCCTCAAGAACCTGGAGATGATGTTGAAACCCTGAATCAACACATAATAATTTAATTCATCAAACTAGAAGAGATTCATTCTGGAAGGTGGGTAAGAAAGTAATGCAGAGTTCATTCAATGAGTTAATAAGCATTTGGAACAGTTTAAGTAAACACAAAGTATTTATTGAATAAATAAAATTTGCTGAATGCTTATTTTATGACCATCACGTTGTGTTACATAATCTGCTTATCCTCATAAAACATAAAACATCACCATCTTGCAAATAAGAAGCTGTGCTACCAGATTAGAAGATTTTCCCAAGGTCCTAAAAGACTCACCCAAGGTCATACAGTGATCTAGAGACAGAGCTGACCATCCCACTCTCTACAAAAGAGCCAGATGCGATGGCAGGCACCTGTAGTCCCAGCTACTCAGGAGGCAGAGGCAGGAGGATGGCTTGAGCTGAGGAGTTTGAGGCTGCAGTGAGCTTTCATCACACCACTGCACTCCAACCCAGGCAACACAGCAGGATCCTGTCTCTTAAAAACAAAAAAAACAAAAACAAAAAAACTTTCTCCACTTCTAAGGGGCAGTTCTGTAAACGTTTGGCGGACAGATGACTCAAATCCAGGCAAGAAGCCTGGAGGCCATCTGTGAGCAAGGAAAGCTGTGGCCTGCTGAATGCTTTGGACAATCAGAGGGAAGAGTGTATTCACAGAGGAGAGACTGGCTGCATAGAACCTGGTGGGAGCATAACCAGGGAGCTGGCGTTTGCCCAGTCTCAGGCTCTAACATCACCCCTGTGGTGGCATGGGTGGGCATGAATGCCACAAGCTGGCAGTGGCTCTTCTCAGGATGTGGCTTCCCACATTTATGTGGGAATGTGATGTGATGACCAGGCCTCAGTGGCAATAACAAGTTCGATGTAAGTGCATAAATAGGCACTTACCAGGAAATCTCTTGTGAACCAGGCATGGTGGTTCACTCCTGCAATCCCAGCACTTTGGGAGGCTGAAGGGGAAGGAGCTCTCGAGCCTAAGAGTTTGAGACCAGCCTGGACAGTGTAGAGACACTCCATTTCTACAAAAAATAAAATGGAAAGTTAAAGTTAGCTGGGCATGGTGGCACACTCCTGTAGTCCCCGCTACTTGGGAAGCTGGGGTGTGAGGATCGCTTGAGCTTGGGAGGTTGAGGCTGCACTGAGCCATGATCATGCTACTGCACTCCAGCCTGAGTGACAGAGCAAGACCCCATTTCAAAAAAAAAAAGAGAGAGAAAAAAATCTTTTGTGAACTGCATTAGAGCGAGTGAGTCGTTCAAGCCTGGCAGCTCTGGCTGCTGGACAGAGGCTCTGAAGCAGCCAGGTTGGATTGTGGGTTGTACCTTGAGATGGTTCCCTGCCCACTGACCTTCCTCTGTACTGAGGCTTCTCAAAGTAATGACTTGAGACTGGGCTCAGACTAATCACGTCAGGACCACCTAAGAAATTGATAGAAATGCAAATTCTCCTGCCCTGTCCTCCATTCTACAAAATTAGAAACTACAGGGGTGGGATCCGTGGTTCTGGGAATTAACAAGCCCTCCAGGTGATTCTGATGCATGTTCCCATTTGAGAACCATAATTACAGTTTCCCTTTCATAACAGTTATCACTTTGCAAGGAGTGGGGTGGGGTTAAGGTAACAGGTTGAGAAATTAATAATACAGTGCAGGGAGTCTTTTTATAAGTTGAGTGAGTACGCCACCAATGACTTTCAGTGGAAAAGGTCAGGGATTAGGGAGGAACCTCCTTGCATTTCAGAAAATCTCCAGAGGAGGGGTTAATTTGCAAAAGCACATTTTAAAGTTATTATAGTTTTGCTTTCTAGACCTGATTTTTTTACAGTTTATTTTTTTAAGCGACAAAGTCTTGCCAATATTGCCCAGCCTGGTCTCAAACTCCTGGGTTCAAGTGATCCTTCCCCCTCGGCCTCTCAAAGTGCTGAGATTACAGGCATGAGCCACAGTGCCCACCTTTAATTTCTTTTGAAACGTCAAATGGCATTAAAGGAAAGTGTAATGTAAACTTCCACCCAGTATTGATGGTTTTAGTGTCTATAACGTTTGTAACCCACCTCCTGTCCAATTCTCATCCTCAAATACAAAACCAAAACCAAAAACACAACAATCTATCTGTATATATATATATATACACACACACACACCCTCAGCTGGCCTGAGAGGTAAAAGAAACACCCTGTAGGACCTGCCGAAAGAGCTCATGAGGCATGTTGGAGGCTTTATTGTGTGCCCTGTACTGTATCTGGCTCTATGAAGAGGGTATAATAATACACTAGCTAGTGGCTTCTGCAATCAAGCAGCTTACAAGAGAAAATTCAGAGGGAGACATTTTTCTGCTTGACAGATGTTGAAAGTATGGAGGTGTGGGAGCTTTGATCAGAGTCTTGGTTTTTCGGTTTTGCCAGATAATAGAACACATGGGCTGAACTCATGAGAGACGAGGGTGAACAGATGGGCGAGGCTTGATTGCTGGGTTAGGAGGCACAGGAAGGCACAGAGGACAGAGGACTACCAGTCCTTGGCAGTACTGTACTGCTCCGTGCCCACTACTTGGATCCAGGGCCATATTCAGATGAGGTTAGAATTGCTAACATTTATCCAGCGACCACACGTGCCAATCTAGGTGCTGTACATACATTAACTCATTCTTCATAGGAACCCTATGAGTTATTTGATGAGGAGACTCAGCATTCAGAGGAAATCGAACGTGCCCAAGGTCACACCCTAGGCAATGGTGGAATCAGAATTTGAGTCCTAGGCACTTGCTCTGAAGCCACCGACAATTCAGTGTGCTGTCCCCGTGTCTGGGCTGGCTGGCTGGGTTGGCAATGGCGGAGGGATGGGACTCTTGTTTTGGTGGGTAAATGTGGTCCAGAAGAAAGCCCTTCGCCTTTCTCCAAGCCTGAGCAATCCTCTTGGCGCCGGCAATCCAGAGCAGAGCGCTTTGTGAGCCAGTTACAGGAGAAGTGCTGTAAGCCCCTTCCCACTAGATGGCGGCCCCTAAATTCACACTCGAATCCTGGAACCTCCCCGGTCCCCATCTTCCAGGGCTGGGCAGCGGCTGAGGAACTGCGGGACGCACACCCGCCTGGCGTCCACAGAGCTCCCCCCCCAGCCCCGCCCCATCCGGGGGTCGCGGGAAGCTCCAAGGCCGGGTGCGGGGGGTGGAGGCGGAGGCGGACGGGGAGAGTCGGCTTTCCGACTTTCGGCGCCCGGGGGAGGAGCCGGCGCGGAGCAGGCCCACCCGAAACACCCAGGCGGGGCCCGCCCGCACCGGCCACGGCCGCCGGGAGCGAAGCGGAGGGTCGGGAGCGCGGCGCGGGCCCCGAGGGCGGGGTCCAGCGGCAGGTGCGCAGCGCGGACTACAAGTCCCAGCATGCCCGGCAGCCCTGACCCGGCCCCCGCCGCCGCTTAAAAGGCTCCGGGAACCGCAGCCGTCGGGTCGCCGCGGCTTTCGCTTTGCCGCCGCAGCTGGGCGGGACGGAGCGGCGGACTCTGTTGCTGGCTCTCCCGGCGTCCCGGCTCGGGCAGCGCCGAGGGGCGCTTCTGGTCCAGCCCTCCCGGCTTGGGGGTTCCCTGCCGAGGCGCCCGCGCCCCCGGGCTCCCAGCCTCGGCCGCCGCGGCCCCGATGCCGAGGCATGGATAGAGCGGCGCTGCGCGCGGCGGCGATGGGAGAGAAGAAGGAGGGCGGTGGCGGTGGGGATGCGGCGGCCGCGGAGGGAGGCGCCGGGGCCGCGGCCAGTCGGGCGCTGCAGCAGTGCGGGCAGCTCCAGAAGCTCATCGACATCTCAATCGGCAGCCTGCGCGGGCTGCGCACCAAGTGCGCGGTGTCCAACGACCTTACCCAGCAGGAGATCCGGACCCTGGAGGTAAGGGGGCCGCGGCGCCCGAGGGTCAGGGACCGGGTTAGCCCGCGTCGCCCAGTGGGAGGCTTCCCCTCCGTCCTGCACTCGCTGATGCGGCAGCCAGAGGACCGGGGACCAGCCCTCGCCTTGGGCAGGATTTCCGGGGCGGGTGCGTGGTGGGAACTGGGATGGAGGCTCGAGGGGCCTGTGGGCGGGGTGGGCTGCGCGCGGACATCCCATTCCTCCTCTTCTCCGCCACCACCCCATTTCCAGTTTGCGGGGCCGCAGGACTTGTTGTCCCACTGAGTCACACGCTGGACTTTTCCCCGTGTGACCGAGCCGAGCACCCGTGGGCCAGGGTGACACAGGAAGTCCCCCTGAAGCGTGAGCGCAGGCCTGCCGTCCGCTGCCTTCCCTTCACGCCCCAGACGCCGTCCTGTCTCTTCCTTTCCTCTCCTCCCAGGTCTTGTCTGCCGCTTTTTAAAAAGTGTTGCTGAAACTGCATTTTTGCTGTTGAGGCGTTTGGTGCTTTCCTTGCACGTTGCCACGGAGGCTCGCTGCTGAAAATGTATCAATAATTACCCGCTGACTCCCCCTGCTTCTCTCCAAAGATTGGATTTTGGCTTAGAAGGATTATGCTGGGAAAGCAAGCCTTTGGTGGGAAGGTGACGCTGTTTAACGGGTTCTAATGGAGACAGCCTGGAGTGAGAAGAAGAAATTAGGTATGCGGGCCTTCCTCTCTCAAATTATAGCCGGAAAGTATTAGAAGGATTTGGAAAAGCCAGCCCGAGGGTTGTTGGGGCACCCGGTCCATACACAAATGACCGCAATCAGTGTGTTCCGAACGTGATTTTGGCCAGGGACGGGCCTGTGAACCGTCAGGGACCAGTTAATAGCTGCCCTGTCTTGAGGAAGGGGCCTCTCACCATCTTGGCCTGCCACATCTGGCCTCCTGCAGGTCTGAAGATGTTTTGTTTTATTAGATCTTCAATTTCTCACCAGTCCTCCCCCAACCCTCCCCCCCCACACCATTGCTAATTGCCTCTGCCAGCTGTCATAAGGCGTTCTGTGATTGCAGTAATTATTACAAGACCAATCCTTCCTCCAGGCACGCCACAAGCCTGAATCCTTGTTTGATCCCAAATGCTCAGCGGTGACTCTCCCTCAGTTTTATTTTCTTAGAAGCTATAAAGCCACAGGACATTGGAAGAATACAGTCAGTGCTGGGAATTATTTTTTATTACAGTTGCTAAAGCTGTACTGACCAAGGCTTTGCTTAAAAAACAAACAAAACCCCCTACAACTGGCCTTTCTGCATGCGTGCTGCAGTTTTCCAAGTGTTGAGAGAAACTGATTTGTTGAACACAGCTGAGTGTGTTTGCCCAGCAAAGTTCAGTTTTTAAGCTGACACAATAGGGGGCCTGTGAGGCTCAGTTTCAGGAGGAGGGGTCGCTGTCCGGCAGAGTGTGTGTGGCTGGATTTCGGTGTTGCTGGGCTTGGAGAATGCTCTCTCTGTTGGCGTCTGTGGGATTGTCCCCACGTCGCTCTGAAGTGCTCCTGGCTCCCAGAGTGTATATGTAGGAGAACCACTTGCTGGGCATTCTCTGGAATGGCCTTTCGTCCTACCCTGACTTCCAGAGTCCCTTTTTTTGATGGCAGTGTGGTGTCATGATGCCCCAGGGCATCCAGCTATTGAAGTCTTGGAGCTGGTTTATTCAGTGGCTTCCCTCCTGAGTGCTGGTTTAGACAATCATCCCTAGCAGCTGAGAACCCATCTGAAGGCCTGCAGGGGATCTGCAGTGTAAATCCAGCTCCCTGTTCTTTCCACCGCGATGTGGATTTCGGTTCACCCCACTCCCTGAAAAGGCAGGAGCTGGGTTGCTTTTGGGGATGGGAATTTAGACCCCTGGAGCAAGTTCCATGGGGCTGCCACCAGCTGGTTTGGATGAGTCACTTCATCCTGGAGGCCTTAGCCTCCTCACCTGAAAAAGGAGATTGGAGTGGATTTCTGAGGGCTCTGGAAGCTGGAAATTCTCTAGATTAGGGAAGGAGGCTCGGTCGGTGAAACTAAATGTTTCTGATTGTTTTTATACTACTCCTGTTTAAGAATAACCTCTTTAAGAATGGTTCTAAAATCCAGATTTACTGAGCCCATAAAGTAGGAGTTGTTTATTACAAGAATTGTTGCCATAGGAGCAGCGTGGTGAGCAGGAAGCACATGGCTTTCATATTGGGCCTGGGTTCTGTCTGTGTGACCTTGGGCAAATCCCATGACTTCTGAATCTCAAGCTGTCCTGTTCATAAAATAGGAACGAGACTGCTCACACCTGCAGCGTTTTGTCTGTCAGTTCATATTGTTACTTTCAAAAGGGGTCTGCCTGGCAGCTTTCTGTAGTGAGGGTCCAATAGCACTTATGGCACAGGACACCTTTAGGGAAAGGTACTTCTGCAGCTGCCTCTCATCTCATACAGGCGGGTGACACAGGCTAGGAAACAGTCTCAGCAAGCTGGGTGGGGCCGCCCGTCCCCGGCAGCATGTGGCGGGGCCAGGCGGGCGAGTGGCGGTGTCCACTCGGCATTCTTTCCTGTACTGTGGGCTGCGCACACACCAGGCCAGGGTCCCCAGAGACTGTGCTTGCAACACTGGATTCCTGGGTTTGGAAGAAGGATCTGACCGGAGGGCTTGGTCTGTGCAACTGCATCAGACTTCTCTAGAATCTTAGGAGCCCCAGCCCACTCTGCTCCTCGTTAAATAAGCACTCAGTGGGAGAAGCAGCACGTGAGGTGTCCCTGGAGATCCCTGACCAGGGATGGGCTCCTGCTGCCCGAAATCTGGGTTGAGATGGGGTGCAGGGGTCAGTGTGTCTGGTTCTCTGAGGATAGCTTTTCTCTGTGTCATGGTCCAGTTTGGATGGAAAAGGGTAGAAGAAGCTGAGGTTTAGCGTTTGCCTCCTGTGTGCCCTGAAGCCTATGTGACTCTTCTCAATCTCACACACGTTTCTGGAGACTGCATTCTTGATCATATACATTTTCCCTCTCTCAATAGAAAGGGAGGGAGACACAGTCTGAAAGCAGGATCTGAATCTGTTAACAGAAGTTGTGAGGCTACTTCATCCTGGCAGGACCTGGTGTTCTGTCTCCGCTAGACCCTCCTAGGGGTCTGAGAACTCTACCGAGGCAAACAGGAATGTTCTCATGCCCCAGATGTGCTCACGGAGGAACACCTGGCCTGCTTTACAGCTGGGCCTGCAGCCCATTCCAGTCGTCATTACCTTCATTCCTTTGAATCTGCCCAGCGCTGGGGGGAGAAGGGTGTGTAGAAGCAGACACATGTTGCCTCATGGAGATTCACATTCCAGGGACACTGTGACTTGCTGTTTCCTGCAGCCTACTAGTACTTCCCAGAGATAGGCTCTGCCATCCTGACTCTCCCTGCCTTGTGTTCTTGTGGAGAAAAATCCTTCCTAAGCAGGCTGGCCTGGAGAAAGGGGCTGAAAGACCTCTATCATCAGGCTTTGCTGGGATGTGATACTGGGAACTATGTTAGGTGCAGTCTCTGCCCTTGGGCTGCCTCCCTGAGCAGTTGCCCTGGAGCTGTGAGGGGTCGGAGGGAAGGCTCTCCTGCCACCTGGAAGGTCAGAGAGGCCTGGCCCTCACACAGCTCTGCTGTGGCAGAGGTCACAGCCTTGCTGTGTGGGGGACCTGAACTCTCCCTGTGCTTCCCAAGGAGCATCTGATGATGGAATTGCTGGGAGGGGGATGGGTGCCAAGGCCTGAAGATATAGGTCCTCAGGGTGTGCTGAGGCACGTTCCCTGGATAGACCTTCAGTTCCTGTTGCTATGCTTACCCAGCTGGCAGCCACCTGGCAAGGGCTTTGAAGTAGGTAGGCTACTGTCTCAGTCTCTAGGGTTTAGGGACACTTCTAGTCTAGTGAAGGGGCCAGGCAGGGCACAGTCATGACTCTGGTAGCACAGTTTGCAGGACCCTACATTGGGAACCCCACTGAACTCTTGGCCTATCCAACCTCCTGTTTTTTTTTTTTTTTGTTTTTGTGTTTTAGGCAGAGTCCCACTCTGTCGCCCAGGCTGGAGTGCAGTAGCATGATCTCTGCTCACTGCAATCTCTGCCTCCCAGGTTCAAGCAATTCTCCTGCCTTAGCTTCCGAGTGGCTGGGATTATAGGTGTGTACCACCGTGCCTGGCTAATTTTTGTATTTTTAGTAGAGATGGGGTTTCACCATGTTGGCCAGTCGTGGCCTCAAGTGATCTGCCCGCCTCGGCTTCCCAAAGTGCTGGAATTACAGGCGTGAACCACCTCCTGGTTTTATGGAAAATATTCCCAGAATCTTGGTGATTTCTCCCAAGTCACAGGTTCCTGGCAGAACTGAGACTGAAACCTGGTTTCCTTTCTGCCCCCAGCCCCTGTCTCAAAGTATGGCGTTTCTCCGCTTCTGCCCTGTGGCCACAGTTGTAACCCCATGGCCAAGTGGCTCCAGCCATCTCTGAAGGGATGCAGAGCTGGGGCGCTGGCCCTTTTTGTGTCCACTTTCAGCTGGGAAACTTTTGCCCTGGTGAAACCTACTTCCCAGATGTTTCTCAGAGGCAGCCTGGAGGGGGACCCGCAGCAGCTGTGGGCCTGAGGAGGGCTGGGTAGTGCTGGAGCAAGGTCTTATCAGATCTGCAGCTTGGTCGGTGTGGGTGCCAGGAGGTGTGGTTTGCTGCCTGCAGCTGTGGGAATGCCTTCTTCCACGTCAGGGTTGTGTCCTCTTCTCGGAGTGGTCTGGGTTGCCTCAAAGTCCAGGAAAGTGGCATTCTACACCGCAGGTCTTCTACTCCTGCCCGCGGGATGTGTCTGGAGACGGACCATGTAGAGACACCATCCCATGGTGGCGTTGTTTGCGGTGCTGGGGAGAAACAGCAAAGCCTGTGACCAGGTCTCTCCAAGCTGTGCCTTTTCAAAAGGCCATCCTTTCAGAATAGGCTGGTTGAGATCTCTTTTTTACATTCAGTTCGAAGGGAAAGCTGCTTAGGTGCCTTTGGGGTCAGGGGAATGGCCTTCGAGTAGAGAGGGCAGACGCAGATGAGGAACGTGCTTGGTCACCTGTTCTGTGTGGAGTACTGCACGGGGCTCTCGGCATATGTTGCACCTTAACATTCACAAGGACGCTGTGAAGCTTTATTCTAATGTTACAGCTGAGTGAGTTGCAGCTCAGGGGGATGGAGAGACTGTCTCAGCAGGTGGATGAACCCGGGTTTACTGGTCTTGTCAACTCACATTCAGAACTCCACAGCTGTTGATATGGTGGGGAGATTCTGTGCAGGGTCATGGTTGCTGAGACCAAGGAAATGGCCAGTAATGAAAAGAGCTGGGGCGAGGGCATTCGGTGGCTTGACTCTAGATGTTTGGGCTTCTTGGTGGCCACCCAGGCTGTGCGGCCTCAGGGTTTGGGCACGGGGCTGCTTCCCTGATGTCCAGGCCAGCACATCCTCAAAGACAGGACCCTCAGCACCATGATGCCGCCAGCTCTGTGCTTGTGTCATTCTGAGAATGGAGAAGCCACCTAGAGATCAACTTACTCATCATTTTTTAAATGGCTACCTGCCTTACTCTTTCTCAACAATTCCTCTGACAAACAGTGTATTCTTTAACTTTCTACTTTTAATTAAAATATTTTAAAAATACATAATATGTTCACTGTAGAAAAAGAAAGTACTAGTGGCAACAACAAAAATCACCCATAATGCTGCCTCTCATAGTTAATTCCATTGCACATTTTGCTGTATATTCTTCCTACATTTGCATACAAATGTACATGTGTATATTTGTGACATATATCATGTGCATGGCCTTGTAAATGTCTTCGGTCTACATCAGCACATATACATATGCATCAGCACTATTAGTGGCTGCATTGTGTGGTCATACCATAAATTCAGCTAACTGGTTTCCCTGTGGGGGCCATTCAGGCTGTTTCTAAGTCTTGCTTTTATAAACCATGCTGCAGTGAGTATCTTCCTAGAAGTGAGATTTGCTGGGTTAAACTGTATGAATACATTTAGTATGTATTTCTGTCCTAGTCTTTAAAATCTTTGTGGCATCATAAATCTTCCCCTGCTAAGCAGGAATGGCAGCCTTCATACATTTATCTCTTTGCCACTGCATCTGTAATCATGCTGAAGTCCTTAAAAAGGAGGCTGGGGCTGGGTGCGATGGCTCATGCCTGTAATCCCAGCACCTTGGGAGGCTGAGGCGGGTGGATAGCTTGAGTCCAGGAGTTTGAGACCACCCTAGGCAACATGGTGAAACCCCATTTCTACAAAAAATACAAAATCAGCTGAGCGCGGTGTTATGCTTCCTGCAGGAAAAAGCAAATGGGTTTGTTTTCCTAGCTCTTTTCTAGCTACTCAGGAGGCTGAGGTGGAAGATTGCTTGAGCCTGGGAGGTGGAGGTTGCAGTGACCTGAGATTGCACCACTGCTCTCCAGCCTGGACGACACAGCAAGACACTGTTTAAAAAAAAAAAAAAAGGCTGGACATGGTCCTGTGGGTGAGGTTCTGGGATAAGTGTCAGGAATTATGGGTTCTAGTTTTGTGGTTGCTTGTATCTGAGCTTCTGGGCTATGTGTCAAGGAGTGTGGCTTCTAGTTTTTGTGGTTACCTGCAGCAAAGGGGGGCCCCCTAGGCTGACCAATTAGAAGAAAGCCCTTTTTCTTGCTTTAAGATAGCAGAGGGAGGGGCTGGATTTCAGGTCTCTGTGTCCAGGAACTGATCAGCTTTGGGTAGTAGATAACCATATGGAGAGGTCTTGATCACTTGAGGCTCATGAAAGTCACTTTAACTGCATCCTTGGTTTCATCCCTAACTACAAATACTGATCACATTGCTATTTGAGGTGCCTGACTTTGGGGATGATTTAGTAGAATTGTGGGTTCCTAGGGCTGCAAAGGATCGTGGAATTTCCATCTGGTCCAGCCCTCTCATCTTGCAGGTAAGGAAACCGAAGGCCTGAGGGAGAACTGACTTGCCAGTAACTCCTGTTAAGGAGAATTAACAAAGTGTGGATAATAAAGGAGCACTGAGTTGGGAGTCAGACCTGGAGGCCCACACCCCTGAGTAAGACATTATGTCACCTTGAGCCTGGTCTGCTGACTGAGGGTGAACCAGCAGCCTGCCCATTCCACTCTCCTCTGATGGTGGGGTCTCGACCTCAAGGGGTTTCCTGCAGGAAGAAGCAAATGGGGTTGCTTTCCTAGCTGTGTCCCAGTGCCTTAAAGACCCTGAGGTCTAGAGAGATTCTTGGAGTGGCATCTGGGGTATGTCGTGGGTGGCCTGTTTTGAAGGTCAGTCTGCCCAGTGGGCCGGCTCAGCCTGAATGATCTATCTTAAATCTTTGGAGTCATCTGTGTACTCTTAAGGGCTTCTCATCCTTGCATCAAAAGATCCCCTGGAAATTAGGTGGGAAAACCTAAGATTTGTGGTGCCTTGTGTTTGGCTTAAAAATTCATGCACGTGGCCAGGTGTGGCGGCTCACACCTGTTATTCTATCCTGGATCTCTTGAGTCCAGGAGTTTGAGACCAACCTGGACAACATAGTGAGACCTTTTGTCTACAAAACATAAAATATTAACCAGGGGTGGTTGTGCGCACCTGTGGTCCCAGCTAAACTCTGGTGGCCGAGATGGGAGAATCACTTGAGGCTGCACTGAGCTGTGATCTCATCAGTGAATTCCAGCCTGGGCCACAGAGCAAGAACTTGACTCAAAAACAAAACAAACCCCCTAAAAACAACAACAGTAAAAATTCTTGCAGATTTTTCATTCTATCCCACTATCCATTGGTTTTTATGTCAAGATGTCAGAAATTCTTTGCAGTTGCTTCCAGAAGGAGTAGGCTTTTACTCTAGTGCACAGATGTCCAACCGTTTGGCTTCCCAGGGCCACACTGGAAAAAGAATGATCTTGGGCCACACATAAAATACACTAACACTAATGACAGCTGATGAGCTAAAATTTTCATGACACCTACTGCCACAGACAGGCGGAAAAGTCCTCACAGTCAGAGGGTTGGACATGACTGATCTAGAGTCTTGGTGCCCATTTTGGCTTTCTCCCTGACTCCAGATGCAGGTAGAGATGGAGAGATGTGCTCTCCGGACAGCTGTTGAGATCAAAAATTTGTTGTCGTTTATTCCCAGGCACAGCTATTTGTCATCTGCATTGAAAAAGTCTCCAAACTACTGTCACATATAAAACCTACATATTTACATAAGTCTGTATTTCTCTGTTGTCTTGGCCTTGGTGGGCAGTAGTGTGTTTTAACTGAGCAAACTGTCTTTAAAAATAATGAAGCTGAAGTCAGCCTACCTGCTTGCCATTTTTCTTCCCCCTTCCATTTTTCTACCCTCAGGGTAATTGTAAGAATTAAGATTTGTATTTAAGGCTGGCACAGTGGCTCAGGCCTGTAATCCCAGCACTTTGGGAGGCTGAGGCAGGTGTATCAGTTGAGCTCAGGAGTTCGAGACCAGCCTGGGCAACATACAGAGGCCTGTTTTGTATAATTAAAATGAAAAAAGAAGAGAAGACTTGTGTTTAAAATTTTGAAAAGGGGGGTAAAAGTGTAATGCAATGTGTGAACTATGCCAGCTATGGTTGAGAAAAGTAATTTTTCATACAGCATTATCTATAGACTTGTAGTAGCAACGTACTGGTCATAAGGGTTTTGCTTTCTGCCAATACGATAAGGTAAGCTACTTTAAAAGGTGGTAGGGCTTTTTCTTCCACATGGCTTCTGGAGGTTTTAAGTCCCAATTTAGTCAATTAATTTGGGCTTAGTTTTGATATGGATAAGGGAGACCAGCTTCATTCATGATATACACACAGTTTTACCAATAAGAAAAAAAAAAGTTCCAGGTAATTTTTAAAAAAGCAACCTGAATGTTCTTACTCATTAGGTGCTATCTGGAGAACTCCCACCCCACCCCCACCAAGGCCCAGGCCCTTAAAAAGGCTCAGTGCAGCCTTTCTGTATCTCATACTGTATTTTACAAGTTGCTGCTGTGAAAGAAGGTTGAACTGCGTCAGCCGTGTCCCTCCTGAAGATCCCTAGGGGTGAGGATTTGTGTTTTAACCAACCACCATTGAGGTGGTTGGTTCGTCTGAGAAGTCCTGCAACAATGGTTCTCAAACTTACTTGTCCGGGGGATCTTTTCTTCCACTGAACATAGTTGGGGAGACATGGCCTTAAGCCTTGAGCAGAGAAAGAGACAAGAAACTGTCGACTCACTTACAACCAAGTGTTGTGTTTATATTTTAGGTTTGTATGAAACTGAGGTGCTGTTTGAGGTTCCAAGTAAAATTGGGTGGTTGAAGCGAGGATGGTTCCCCTGGAGACGTAGCCAGGAGAGGTTGCCTTCTGTCGAAGGAGGTGCTTTACAAAGGGAAATAGGGTGTCTTCTGGGTATCACATTAGCACTTAAATACATGTTTCACTGAATCCTTCTAACAAGAAGAGGGAACTTGCGCAGAGAGGTGTGCCTGCCTTCTTGCCTGCCTGCCTGGAGTTCACACTTCCTGCCTCCTCCTGGCCCTGGGTACATTTAGTTGGCATTAAGGGCATGGTCTGCTCAGGGTCTACCAGGAAGCTCATGATCCCTTTGGTGGGCAGAAAACAATTCAAGGGAAATGCAGATGGCTGTGAGTGCGTTTGAGCCTGAGTTGCAGGGGGGTTGGAGGAGAGGGCTGGGCTGCAGATGAGGAATGCGTTTTAAAACAAAAAAGGAAATGCTGGCTCTGAATGGAAAGGAAAGGAAGCAGCTTCCTGTTTCTGGTAGTGGCTTTTTGAAAGGAGGAGCTCTTTCTGGCCTCTTGGCCAATGGAGGCCTGGGCTGGCTGGGGCCACTCTAGGTGCGCTGGAATCGAGGCTCCCACACCACTGCCTGAGTTTCAGAAAGAGAGTGCTGGTTCCACCCCATTTCATGTTCCCCTGGTCGCTGAGTCAAATGGATGCATGTGGTTTCCAAAATGAATATCTATACCTGTTACAAAATGGATGTGTCATAATAGCTGACATTTACTTTTATGGCAAGCTTGCTTTGTGCCTGTCCCCCTTGCTAAGCTTTATGTAGCATTTACTTCTCATAACAGCCTTGTGAGGAAAGTCTTCTCGCTGTCCCCATTTTACAGATGAAGAAAGTGAGGCACAGAGAGGTTAAGTGACTTTCTCAAAGTCACATAGCTAAGGAGAGACCAAGTTGTGACTTGAACCCAGGCAGTCTTAATTCCTTGCCTTTACCACCCAACTTGGATTTGCAAACTCCTTTTTCCTCCAGTTGGAAAATCTGTTAGCATAGGATCATTTTGAAGACTCTGGTTGCCTTTGTTTGGGCTCTGGCGGGTAGCCCCAAACCCTGGGCCAGGCTGTAGTGATTTCCTTGGTGTGTAGGGGCCAGGGGGAAAGACTTGATCTTTGCTCTCTGAAGGTTTACTGAAAAGTTAACTCACAAAACTTTTCTCTTAGATGACTGAGAGAAATGGCATGTAAATGGATTCTCCCTGGTGTATCACGGAGAGAATCACAGAGTGATTACCTAATATCCTTTTGGGACCCAAATATTTCTTAGAATGATCCTAAGAAATAGACCTTATCTTGTGAATGGGTCTGTTAGGGTGTGGTTGCTTTTGGTCTTTTTTTCCTGCAATAGTTAATGAAACAACAGGGAGGGGAAGAAAAACAATCCTTGTGGCTGGTGGGTCCATCTGGTCTTTTTATAGATAGGGGAAAAATCTCTTTCAGTGTCTGTTAATCTCTTAGGACCTTGAGTTTAAAATACTTGTTTTACCAGAGAGCTGTATTTTGAGATAAAATTCCTTGTGCTCCTTCAGGTGAAATGCCTAGGTCTGAGTTTATTTTTTTTTAACTTTGTCATGGAAAGGTTGAAACTTGTACAAAAGCAGAGAGAATGTTGTGACCACCTCTGTGTAGTGATTCCCCAGCTTCAGCAATAACCAGCTGTGGCATGCGTGTTTGTGTGTGTGTGTGTGTGTGTGTGTATATATTTTTTGAGACTGAGTCTGGGTGTGTTGCCCAGGCTGGAGTGCAGTGGTGAGATCTTGGCTCACTGCAACTTCCACCTCCTGGGTTCAAACAATTCTCCTGCCTCAGCCTCCCAAGTAGCTGGGATTATAGGCATGCACCACTATGGGGTTTCATTATGTTGGCCAGGCCATATTGAGCTCAAGCAGTTTGCCCACCTTGGCTCCCAAAGTGCTGGGATTATAGACGTGAGCCACCACGCCTTGGCCTGTGGCCCGTCTTGAGGGATCTAGCGCATCTATGCTCTGTTTTGACAATGGTGGCCCTGGGTGGTTGGTTCGTCTCTAGGAAGCAGAGTGACCCAGGGCAGTCTTCTCTAGCCTTCCGCTTCTAGGCTGAGCTGTAACTATCTCAGCAGGCTGGGAGGAATCTCTGTGTTTTCCTATGAAAAGGCAGTTTTGATTATTTTCTGCTAAGCTTGCTCTGGCTTCTGGCAGCGGGTACATTGCGGGGTGTCCATCTCACTATCTAACCTGAATCTCCTGCTGCACCTGAAACCTGTTCTCAGATGGCTGAGCGCTTTCCCTCTCCCCACAGGACTCCTGCCTGAGACTGAGATGAGAGACTTTAAGGAGGCAGACCCCAGACCCAGTGGAATCCCACTGTGCATGACCTCATTTCCAGTCCGCCCCTCCCCATGCCTCTCGTGTCTCTTCCCCTCCTTTTCCTTACTGCTTGTTCCCATTGTGAGATAAGGGTATTTCAGCTAACATGGATTGAGCGTCCCTGTGCATGGGCCCTGGAGAGAAGAGCTGGTGAGTACAGGAAGGAAGCCCTGGGCAGACCCTCATTTCTGTGGTTCCGGCCTGGAACCTGGATCCAGCACCTGTAAAAGGCTTCCTTGCCCATCCCAGCTCTTCTCTCAAGGCTCTGCACAGTCCTTCCTGAAGCCTGGCTTTGCTGACCACTCTCTCATTTCTTTTCTCTGTGGTCTTTTGATCCCAACAGGTAGTTTTCTTTTGTTTGTTTGCGTTTTGTTTTGGCTTTTGCTGTGTTCTCTTGCAAGCATTTCTCAGGTGCCGAGTCACTTTTTGCCGGCTGTGTTAGTCCCCGAGTTTGGCCTCCACAATACAGTTGTGATGTCGCTATGGGAAAGACCCCTCAAGCACTTGGTAGGACATTGAGGTGTGCATCGAGGATGCGAGGAGGTACAGACACTCTAGCAGGGGATGACATATTCACATCCCGACGCCATTCCTTGCCAGCTTTGGGACCCTGGGCAAGTTCTTTAGCTCTCTGGACCTCAGTTTTCTTGTTAGTTAAAAAGGGATAAGAGTAGGTTAATTTTGGATTCTTTTGAAAACCAAGATACAGAAGGAGTGCTGGACAGTGCCTGGTACTTAGAAGGAGTTCCGTGCAGTGCTTTGTTTTTTTCTTAAACCCCCTTGCATGTAGCATTACTTTAAAACAGTTTTCTGTGTTTTCCTATTATCTTCCTTTTGGTCATTTGAATTGCCACATGACAGTGGATCGCTGTAAATGGCAAAGCATTTTCCCTGTTATTGGGCATTTCGGTTGTTTCCAGATTTCTACAATTATAAACAATGTGAATGGAATCGTCTTTATACAGGTGCTTTATTTTTGTTCCTATTCTGAATTCGTTTTCTTGGGATAATTCCCAGGAATGGAATTACTGGGTCAAAGAGCATGGAGAGAGAGAGAGAGAGAGGGAGAGACAGAGAGAGAGAGAGAGAGAGAGAGACTGGGTGTGTGTATGTGTGTGTGAGAGAGAGAGAGAATAAGACAGAGACTGTGTGTGTGTGTGTGTGTGTGTGTGTGAGTGAGAGAGAGAGAGAGAGAGAGAGACACATACACACAATAAGACTTGGCAAACTGTTCTCCATTTTTTTTTTTTTTTTTGAAATGGAGTCTTTCTCTCTCTGTTGCCCAGGCTGTAATGCAGTGGCATGATTTCAGCTCACTGCAACCTGCATCTCCTGGATTCAAGTGATCCTTCTGTCTCAGCCTCTCGAGTAGATGGGATTACAGGTGCACACCAGCAGCTAATTTTTGTATTTTTAGTAGAGATGGGGTTTCACCATGTTGGCCAGGCTGGTTGCAAACTCCTGACCTCAGGTGATCCGCTCACCTCGGCCTCCCAAAGTGCTGGAATTACAGGCGTGAGCACTGCGCCTAGCCCCTCTATTTTAACCCCTTTTGAATGATGGCTATTTTACAAACTATACTCCTGGGTAAATATCTCTTACATTTTTTATAATTCTTTCTGACCTTTGTACCTTTCTTCTCTCCTTTATTCTCTCCATTTTTTGACCTTGTTAAATGTTCCTCATCTTGAATTTGCTATTTATTTCTCTCTTCTGCTCATTCATTCAGTGATTTTCTTTTTTTTTTCAGACAGAGACTCACTCTGTCCCCCAGGCTGGAGTGCGGTGGCACAATATCAGGTCACTGCAACCTCTGCCTCCCGAGTTCAAACAATTCTCATGCCTCTGCCTCCTGAGTAGCTGGGAGCACAGGTACGCATTACTACACCCAGCTAATTATTGTATTTTTAGTAAGGACAGGGTTTTGCCATGGTGGCTAGGCTGCTCTCAAACTCCTGGCCTCAAGTGATCCACCTGCCTTGGCCTCCCAAAGTGCTGGGATTACAGGCGAGAGCCACCATGCTGGGCCCACTCAAGTTACTATTTATTGAGCATCTGCTGTGTGCCAGTCACTGTTTTAGGCACTGGGGAAGGAGCAAGGAAGAAAATAGAGGGCTTTCTTGATGAAAGATAATAAACATGCCAAATAGGCAGATGTGCTCTCAGAAGAAAACTGGAAGTAGGTTAGAGAGAGGTGGGGGTGTGGAGGAGGAGACTTCTTTAGGTGAGGTGGTCGGGAAAAGCCTTCCCAGAGAGGGTGACTTTTGAGCGGAGTCTTAAAAGATGAGAAGGCCACTGTAGCCTGGAGGAGTGTTCTGGGCAGAGGGACTGGCTTGTGCAGGAGTTTTGAGGCAGAATCGAGCTTGGTGTGGTCAAGGGCTGGGGAAGAGGCTGGTGTGCCTGGAACACAGTGTTGGGGGAAGGTGGTTGGTCTTGGGGCCAGGGAGGTGGGCAGGGGCTTGGGGCTGTTTCTTTAGTGCTGGGCCCCGGGAGAAAATGAATGCATCAACTCAACAAACTGGTGTCTTCCTCCTTCCCCCTCCACCCTCCTGGCCGGGTTTTGTGCCAGGCACTGCTCTGGAATATAAGAGTGCATGAGAGGTGTATTGTGCTCCAGAAAGCCAGCTTAGCGGGGGAGTTTGTGGATGAGTAAACCCGGAGAAGGTGCTGGTGAGGTGTGAATGAGGGCTCCTCAGGCCGCACCACTGACTCATCTCTGCACTGAGGTGTGTAGGGACTTGGGAAATGTGTCTTGATTTGCACTGAGCTGTGCTCTGTGCCACCAGCCTTCACTGTGGTAACTGAAACTCAGTTCTCTGATGTAAAGCCTGGCAGTCCCGGCCTGCTTGGGGACACATGGACCCCTGCCAGGGAAGGGGTCCTCAGACTTGAGGTTGCCAGCTCAGATGTGGGGCTGCCGAGACCAGGTATGAGTGTCCAGGCACCCACTTATGGGAAACAGGCCTAAGAGAGTCATGGGAAACCCCTGCTTCCTGAGCTGCCTGCCCCGCGCCTTCTCCCCTGACTGCGGACTCTGATCGGTGGCTCTGGTTGGGAATGGACTTGGGGACATTGTGCTCCTCCTGGGTTTCTTCCCATAGGATGGGGCAAAGAAAGAGGTATGAGATCTGAGCAGACGCTTCTGGGGTCTAGAGTGTATTCACCTAGTGAGGTGTGGCCCTCATGGCAGTGCCTGGAAATGGCCTGGTGTAAGATGCTGGCACCATGTTGTTTGAAGGAGGCCGAATGACTCATAAACCCTAGGAGGCTCTGATGTCATTGAGTTAGGTGCCTCCTTTGACCAGAGTTAACCAGCACCTTGGGTTCCTTGCATGTGAGCTTGTTGCTATTAAATTAATGGGAAGTAGGCTGGGCCTGGTGGCTCACGCCTTCTAATCCCAGCTCTTTGGGAGGCCGAGGTGGGCAGATTATCTGAGGTCAGGTGATCAGCCTGGCCAACATGGTGAAGCCCTGTCTCTATTAAAAATACAAAAATTACCTGGGCATGGTGGCAGGTGCCTGTAATCCCAGCTACTCAGGAGGCTGAGGCAGGAGAATTGCTTGGACCTGGAAGACGGAGGTTGCAGTGAGCTGAGATCACACCATTGTACTCTAGCCTGGGTGACAGAGCGAGACTCCATCTCAAAATAAAAATAAATAAATGGGAATGGAAGGCCAGAATCCTGGGAATATATTAATAATAACTCAGGGCTCTATCCCTTTTTCCCATAGTTACGGCTAATGTGAAGTGTACCTGCCCAGCTGTTTTGGGACAGGGTCTCTCAGTGTTGCCCAGGCTGGAGTTCAGTGGCACCATCATGGCTCACTGCAGCCTCTGTCTACCTCTGTGGCTCACCTTCAGCCTCCCAAATAGCTGGGACCACAGGTGTATGCCACCATGCCCAGCTGGTACCCAGGTTTCAGGTAGCAAGATTCTGAGAGCAGTTCTCTCAGTTAACTTCTCAGCGATGATGACTTTATGAGCCCACATAGGTGAAGAAATAAGTCCCAGAGTCACACAGTAACTGGCGGAGCTGAACTGTCTGAATTTCCATTTGTGTTCATTTCATTGCTCCCTTTAGAAATTTGCTTGATCTTGGGTCTTGTCCAGGACAGAAAGAGATAATACAAGACTTTGGTAATGCTTAGCATTTTAGAAGAAGTCATGCTGGGTGGAAATGGATTTGGCAATCTTGTTTCTCACACCATTGGAAAGGGGGTCCCTCACAGTTGCAGACAGGCTGAAGTATCAGAGTGTGGGGACCTGGATTAACAGGTGGCCATTTGCAGAAAGGAGGCTGCAGAGCAAGAGCTGGGGGGTTCAGGCTGAGCAGGAAGGTGGGAGACGGGCATCCTTGTGAGGAGCAGCCTGCGGGGCTGGGGTGTGGGCAGTAGCTGGGCAGAGGCCTTTAAATGATCATCTCAAATAATTTTGCCTCTGCTTGGAAGGGTTCTGGCTAAAGGCAACATAGCAGGTAATGCTTGGGTCTGATGGCGACAGGCACAGTGGTATTTTAAATTTGGGTAGTACATTTTAGGAGAAGGTGATGAGTCCCTGGTGAGAGTCCCTGTGGTGGCCCTGACTCACTGTGGCACAGGGGACAGAACAGAGCAAGGAAGACTCCATCAACGAATGGAAACTTGTCTTTTTAGGGGACAGGAAACTTTTTCTGTGTGGTTGGCCTGGCGGTTTATGAGGAGAGGTGAACATTTGAGACAAAGCCCCAGGCCACTCTTATGACTGCATCTTTGACAATTTTGAGAGTTTTAGGAAGTAGTTAAAAAAAGAAAAAGAGAAACCAAAAGTCAAAAGACCTCGTTTACTCGCAGTACCTGTGTACAGCCAGCCATGTGGGCTGCAGTCGGCCACGTGACTAGAGGAAACTCATTCACTTGCATCCCTCCCACCTGGACCCCGAAATCAGAGGGGGCTTCTATTCTCAGAAGACTTAGGCAGCCTCAAATGGTCAGACCTTGTCTCAAGCATCTAACAGCTTAAGCTAAACTTCCTCTCTGGGCCTGTTTGGTTTAAGCAGTTTCCTGGTCTGGCAGGATTTGTTATCTTAGCACCCAGCTTGTCAAAGCCTTAGTCCTACTTGTCACAGCAAACTGGCCCCTGTCACCCTGTGGCTGCAAGCTAGGCAATGCTTATGTTCCAAAAGTCAGACCTGCTGTTCTTACTGTAAAGCTCTGCTGGGCTCTGGATGGCTTCTGTCTTTGGATGTGAGACTGGGAGGATGAGCAGCACCTCATGCTGGATAAGAGCACAGGTTCTGGTGGTTGACAGCGTGGATTCAGACTGCACTGGCTTGCTGTGTGTCTTTGGGCAAGTTGCTTACCCTTTCTGAGCAATAGTTTCCTCATCTGTGAAATGGGGATTATAATGGGGTCATTTTTCATAGTAAGATGAGCCATGGAAAAGCACAATGCCTGGTGCGGAATGAGAATATTTTTAGGCCGGGCGTGGTGGCTCACACCTGTAATCCAAGCACTTTGGAGGCCAAGGTGGGCGGATCACCTGAGGTCGGGAGTTCAAGACCAGCCTGACCAACATGGTGAAACCCCGTCTTTATTAAAAAAAAAAAAAAAGAATATTTTTATATGATAATATTACTATTTGTTTTCTTGACAAGTGTTTAATTAGCACCCACTGGGAACTGGGCACTATTCTCAGCTCTGGAGAAAATGGCAGTGAACAAAATGGACAAAACCATAGACCTTGTGGACCTCACGCTTCAGTGTTGGGAGGAGACATTCAGACAACAAGTGAGAAAGCTGGAGCAGTGGCCACACCTGGAGTCCCAGTCACTGGGGAGGCTGGGGCAGAAGGGTCACTTGAGCTGAATTTCAAGACCTCCCTAAGCAGCATAGTGAGATTCCCATTTCTACAAAAACCACACACACTAAGGAAAATGTGTTATCTGTTAAGTGGTGAAAGTGCTGTGGAGAAAATGAGGGAAAGCACTGTGGAGAAAAGGCAGGGAAGGGTGCCTAGATGGTAGTGGTATGATTTTAAGTGAGGGGTCAGGATGGCTTTGCAGAGGAGGTGATATCTGAGTAAACACCTCAAAAGGGTGGAGAGGGCTCCATGGGAATATGGCTGGAAAAGAGCTTTGGAAGCTGAGGAACAGCTTGCGTGGAAGCCAAAGGGGAGTGAGCCCAGGTTGTTGGAAAACCCTGGGGCCAGGGGTGAGGCCATGAGGGGCCCTGGGCGTGACATTTAAGGAGGTGCTTGCTCTCCATTACCAGTGCACTCCCGGGACTCTGAGCCCAGGTGTGAAGGAGGGAAAAGTAATGAGAAGAGAAAGTGGGAAGAGGTGCTGGGTTTTATTTGGTCCCTGCCTCCCTCCTGGAGGATCCACAGGGGTTTTTGAAACTTGTGTCTTACTAAAAACTGGAGTTTGGGGGCTGGCATACTAACCGACTGACTTATAGAAAGTCACTTTCTGACTGCGTGGGCAGGTGACAGAGCCCTCGCCCGGGGCAGGTTGAGGCTCTGCCACTCACTGAGGACATCAGGTGGGTGAGCCACGTTTATTCATCCAGCAGCTTTTACGGAGCTCCCACAGCAGGAGATCGTGCCGGCACCTGCACTGTATTACTCTCTTCATCTACAAAACAAGGACAGTGATGCCCTTCTGTCCACTCTGTCCTTCCAGGGATATTCCTCCCAAGGCAAGAATGCAATAGAAAAGCAAAGCAGAATGTATGAGGCTATTCACATTATCCATAATACAGAAAAGAATGAAAACGAGGTAGCTGTCCAGTGGTGAGGGGAGGTTTGGTAGACCGTGGCACAGTACATGATGGGTGGGTCATCACACACACAGATGTCAGTTACAGAGGCTGGGTGAGAACATGAGCATATTCATACGATTACACTGAGGGAAATACGCAGTATATAAAATTGCATGTATGTAGCATTTGTAGTCCTGTAAATATGTGATGATATGCATGCAAATGGGGAAAACTCAAGTTGAAATTAAAATGAGTTTTGTGTGGTGGGACTATTTCTCTTTTGGAAATTCCTTCATTATGGCTATAATTTCATTTCTTTGTTTGTTGAAGTAATGAATATTTGAGCACCTCCCAGCTCTCAGGCTTTGAGAAGGTACTTAGGTACAGCAGTGGACTGGACCGCATGGCCCCTGCCCCCAGGGAGCCATGCTCAGTGAGTGATTCCTGAGCCCCCACCCCTTCTCAGAGCTCGAGGACTGAAGGCTAATGAAGTGGCACAAAATTCAAACTTTCTGGAATAAAACTGAGGGTTGGTCCTCCAGGTTCTCCACAGGGCACTTGTTGAGCCAGTCCCGGATTCTGCTGAGAAGCGAGAAGTTTCCAGAGTCGCCACCCCCTCCTGAGGGTAGAGAGCTCAGGGGTAGAGTGGCCTGACACCGAGAGGGCTCCCTGAATCTTGGCTGCTGGGGCTTGAGCAGTGCTAGGTGCTGCTAGTGAGCTGTGATCCCACCTTCCCAGGGAGTGCCCCTGCCCTTTTGATCGTGGTGCCCTTGGTATGAGGGTCTGTCCTGGGAAGGAAACCGCAGCTGTGGGCTCATCTCCTAGGTGCCCAGCACTCACAGGGTCCACATTGGCCATGATGTGCCCTGGGAAGCCCATGGTTGGCTCAGAAAGACTGAAATGTGGGACAGCCACAGATAGTTCCTGCTGCCCCCACTCTTGAGAAAAGCCCTGTGGGTGTTTGGATGACGGTGGTGGCAATGAGGACATTTGTAACTATAGCACACATGAGAGGCCTGCTGTCTGTGTTCTGGGCTCTGAGCACTGGGAATACTGTACCCCACCAGTCCTTCCATTACAGGAAAGGGTTCTTGGATCTCATGCAAGAAAGAATTCAGGGCAAGTCTATAGAGTAAAGTGAAAGCAACTTTATTAGGAAAGTAAAGGAATGAAAGACTGGCTACTCCATACACAGAACAGCTCTGAGGGCTGCTGGGTGCCCATTTTTATGGTTATTTTTTGATGATATGCTAAATAAGGGGTGGATTATTCATGCCTCTCCTTTTTAGACCATATAGGGTAACTTCCTGACATTGCCATGGCATCTGTAAAGTGTCATGGCGCTGGTGGGAGTATAGCAGTGAGGACGACCAGAGGTCACTCTTGTGGCCATCTTGCTCTTGGTGGGTTTTAGCCAGCTTCTTTGCTGCAACCTGTTTTATCAGCAAGGTCTTTATGACCTGTGTTTTGTGCTGACCTCCTATCTCATGCTGTGACTTAAAGTGCATAACCATCTGGGAATGCAGCCCAGTAGGTCTCAGCCTTATTTTACCCAGCTCCTATTTAAGATGGAGTTGCTCTGGTTTACACACCTCTGACACCTCCAGCTGCCCTGGAAACACCGGAGTTCGGCTCCCACCTCCCATTGTACAGGGAGGAGGGAACTGAATGAAGCCCAGAGAGGTGAGTTAGCCTCCTGAAGGTACACCAGCGGTGACAGCCTGAGATTCGAATTGGAGTGTGGCTGATTACGAAGCCCATACCTTTGCAGTTTCTTTGTCATAGCTCACTGGACTGTGAGGTGGTACAAGTTACAAATTTGTCTACACAGGGAAAACGACAATGTATAGACCCCTCTCTGCCTTCTGCTCCACTCCCGGCCCATTTCTCCCAGAATGCCATCACAGCCCCTGCACTTCTACACCAGATGCTTCAGGGAGAGTTCCCTGTTCTCTCCTTTTCTTTGAGACAGGGTCTCACTCTGTCACCCAGGCTGGAGTGCAGTGGTGCAGTAACAGCTCACTGCTGCCTCAACTTCCCAGACTCCAGCGATCCTCCTGCCTCAGCCTTCTGAGTAGCTGGGACTACAAGCATGTACCACCACACATACCTAATTCTTTTGTTTTTTTGTAGGGATAAGGGCTCACTATGTTGCCCAGGCTGGTCTTGAACTCCTGGCCTCAAGTGAGGCCAAGGCCTGCTTTTTCACCTAGAATTCCTTTTCACCCACAAATTCCAGGGCCTAGCCCAGTACTTGGCACACAGTGAGTGCTGAGGAATTGAACAAGCGTTCTGGAGTATGTGCTTTAATCAGGGCTAAACTAACCTCACAACATTTCTAGAAAAATAACGTGAATCAGTGTAAAAGTGGATGGTGTCAGGGTTAGGAGTGTGACCTCTGGGGTCAGACAGCCTGAGTGTGACTGTGCCTGTGCTGTGGGCTCTTCTAACCTTGGTCAAGTTATTTTGCTTTTCTGAGTTCCGGTTTCCTCCTCTGAGGAATGGGGACATATGAATGGGGACAATGGTCGTACGTACTGGTTGGGGCTGTCGTGCGGATTATTACTGTTTTTTGAATGATGTCACCACATCGGTCATGAGCTATTGTGAGGATTAAATGAATAAGGTAGGTGGAATAGGGCTTTGTGCCCAGTAAGTGCTTGATAAACATGAGCTGTCCATCATTGTTCTCTGGGGAGAATCCTCCACTCCCAGGTGTGGGTTCTCACCCTGGGCAGGTCCCCTTCTGGGAATCCATTTCCTAATCTGTGAAATGAGCACGACTGTTGCTGGGGTCACGAGAACATGGTCAGTGCCATAAAGCATGCAGCAGGTGGCCCTCCATCTGTTCTCTTTCCTCCATCCATGCTCCTCCCTTCATCCATGCTCCTCCCTCCTTCCATGCTCCTTCCCCATCCATGCTCCTCTCTCCCTCCATCCATGCTCCTCCCTCCATCCATGCTCCTCCTTCCCTCTGTGCTCTTCCTTCCCTCTGTGCTCCTCTCATCCTCCATGCTCCTCCATCAGTGCTCTGCCCCATCTGTGCTCTGACCTCCTTCCTATCCACACGTTTCCCTTTGTGCGTCTCCCTCATCCTGGAGTGCCAGGCCCACTGTCAATATTGTGGGCGTTCACAGAACCCGTGTCAATAAAGCTAGAGCAGATGGGTTCCTGTTCTCACTGCAGCATCCCAGGTTGCACCCCTCACCTTTCTTTGCTCTTCTTTTTGTTCCTTCTGAGGTGGGTGCCAGGAGGTGAGAAAGGTGTCCCTCCTAGTGCAGGTGACAAGGATCGACTGCTCTGACCCACACTGGCCCTCCATCTGCTTTCTCTGCTGTCGGGGCCCCTTCATCCCCTTTAGGTGCCGCAGAACATGAGACAGATGCTTGACTTCCCTTGAGTGGTGGGTACCCCACACCTCTGTTGGGGCCTCCAGGGAGTGGGTAGGTTCTGGTAGGAAGGAGGAAGAGCTCCAATGGGATGTAAGCTGCAAGCACAGGAGAGAATTACATCCCTGGGTCAGCCGTTCCCAAGGAGTCTGCAGCACAGGTGCTGTGGGATGAGAATGACTAACAGAGGGGTGGCTGTGCCACACAGGCGTTAGAGGGTGACCTGTGCTGCGGGGGCACCTGGTCAGACCGCATTCTCTGGGGTGTATGTGAATGTATGGAGGTGTCTGCCTGTGTGTGGGTTTGTCTGAATGTAAACAGGAATTCTTGGTGACATTCAGGGAAAGGTTTAATGATAATGGGGTCCATTAAAATGCAGGTCAGCTCTTGTGCATTATCTGCAGAAACCATTGACGCTCATTCCACTTGGGGCAAAAGCCAAAGTCAAGGCCATAGCTTCTGTGCTCACCCCATTGCTTATCCTGCCCCAGCCCCTTTGGCCGCCTTCCTGTTCCTATATCCCCCGGGTCCCCCCAGGCCTGTTCCCCCTGCCTCTACTCCCAGAGTGAGGTCTTTTCTAAGCAGCCTGTACAAGTGTGAACATTCCTGCCTCCCCTACCTAACACAAACTATGGTTTTACTGACTTGCTCATTCTCTGCCTTGCCTCCCTAGAATGAAAGGTCCACAAGGGTAAGGATTTTTCTCTTTCATCCACTGATCTTCTTTTCTTTTCTTTTTAATTTTAATTTTATCTTTTTGAGGCAGAGTCTTGCTCTGTCACTCAGGCTGGAGTGCAGTGGTGTGATCTTGACTCACTGCAACCTCCGCCTCCTGGGTTCAAGTGATTCTCCTATCTCAGCCTTCCAAGTAGCTGGGATTACAGGCACCCACCACCACACCTGGCTACTTTTTGTATTTTTAGTAGAGACGGGGTTTCACCATGTTAGCCAGGCTGGTCTCAAACTCCTGACCTCATGATCTGCCTGCCTTGGGCTCCTGAGGTGCTGGGATTACAGGCGTGAGCCACTGTGCCTGGCCCTTTTTAAAAATAATTTTGAGACAGAGTCTTACTCTGTTGCCCAGGCTGGAGTGCAGTGGTGTGATCTTGGCCCACTGCAACTTCTACCTTCCGGGTTCAAGCAATTCTCCTGCCTCAGCCTCCCGAGTAGCTGGGATTATAGTCTTCCACTACCACGCCCATCTGATTTTTGTATTTTTAGTGGAAACAGGGTTTCTTCATGTTGACCAGGCTGGTCTCGAACTCCTGACATCAAGTGATCCACTTGCTTTGTCCTCCCACAGTGTTGGGCTTACAGATGTGAGCCACCTTGCCCGGCCTATTCACTACTCAACGCCTAAGCAGAGTAGATACTTAGATCTAACATTCAAATGAATGAAAGAAGGAACAAAGCAAGTTACTAAGAAAACTGCCAAGGCCTAGTGCAGTTTGACACTTAGAGCTCAGTAGGCCCTACTGAGTAGTTTTCCAGTTTTGGAAATGATAGCAGTGAATCTGGGCTGGAACCTCCTTAGTTGCATGCGTGTGTTTTCTTCTTTTGTGTCAGCCAGAATACTGCAGGGTGTGTTCCGTGCCTCTGCGATTGAGGGTGCAGTAACACTCTGATGTCATTTTATGAAACAAATCTACCTTTGATGGAAACAGTTTATTATGTCATTAGCTTTTGTTGTTGTTACTACTTACATCTCTTGACTTTGTTTTTTGGTCACACGATAGATACTCAGCTTTGTTTAAACTTTGTTAAACAGGTAGTTTTTTTTTTCTTAAAGTAGAAATTTTATTTTTGGGAATTCTTGTGAATTTTGTGTTTCACATACTGCTGTGAGTTATCGCTTAGACCGCTAGGTTGGGAGGCTGCAGACCTGGGTGTGCCAAGAGCTGGTTTTGTGACAGTGTCCTGATCCTCAGTTTTCTTGGGTGAAGGAATTGGACTGGCTGATTTCCTCTGAGATCTCTTTCAGTTCTTTAATTCTGTCTCTCAAGGGCCAAACTCAGAGATAGCAATTTAAGTTCATAGCATATACGTGCCATATTTTAGCCAATAAGGCGCACTCTACTTTGTATGTAAGATAGCACTTAGGGCTGGGCGTTGTGGCTCACGCCTGTAATCTCAGCACTTTGGGAGGCCGAGGCGGGTGGATCACCTGGGGTCAGGAGTTCAAGACCAGCCTGGCCAACATGGTGAAACCCTGCCTTATAAAAAAAAAAAAAGAAAAGAGAATTTTTTTTTGAAAAAAAAAAGAAAAAAAGATAGCGCTTAGGTATGTGGCCCTTCAATCACAGGTCAACCTCATGCCTTCCTGTTGTGTGGTTGTGGACGTGGAGCCATCAGCCTTCCTGCATGACTCTGGTGACTGGCAGTGTGATGAGCGGGGCCACCAGCATTTATATAGCTATCTCCATACCATGGAAACTCATCCATATGGGGTTCAGCTTCAGGGGGTCTAAGTGGTTTTAGGTTATGTGGATGAATTATAGAGAGGTGAAGTCTGGGATTTTGGTGTACTTATCACCCGCGTAGTGTACATTGTACTTCAAAATGTAGTTTTTCATTCCTCACCTCTCTCCCATCCTCCCCTCTCCTGAGTCTCCAATGTCCATTATACCAGAACTGTAGATTTTATTGCCAGAGTTTGAACCTGCTTTGGAGATGATTTGGTTTAATTCCTGAGTGCTGTGATGCTAGCTGTGCGCATTGATTGGACTCTGTATGTCGAGCCTTAATTTTTGTCATCCATCAAATGAGGGCAACAGCTTCTCTCAGAATGTTTTTGAGGTTAAATGTTATAGCACATGCCAGCGGGTTAGTCAAAAGCATAAAGGTTGTTGTTGGTGATGAAGAAGAACTATTATGATGTGGGGGTAAAGAACATCTCCAGACCAGGTGTGGTGGCTCATGCCTGTAATCCCAGCACTTTGGGAGGCTGAGGCAGGAGGATCTCTTGAGACCAGGAGTTCGAGACCAGTCTGGACATCATAGCAAAAAAATAAAATTATATTTATATATAAATTATATTCCTGGTCCTGGGGTTGCAGGAGCAGGGATTCACTGTCTGCAGAACACCAGCAAGGAGAAGGCCCCATCTTTTGTAGTTGCTGAGGCAGACAGTGAGCCTAAGTGTATACTACCACTCGTGGCTGGTAACTGTGCTACAGGTGGGAACAAACCATTGTTTAGGTTTATAAGAAGCTAACTCAATAAAGTTACAGGAGTCTAGGCATTGGTGATTTGTGTTAAGGACTACCTAGGATTTAAAAAGAATTTGGCCTCAGGATGCTAATTGCAGCATTATTTTATATTGATGAAGAGTTACAAATCATTTAAATATCCAGTATCCTAAACCGAAAACTTTGGGATAGTGTGTAAGCAAAAGTAAAACTGGAGCACATTTAGACCCATGGCATTTAAAAACCAAACATGTGCTACAAAGAATTACTACTTGAGAGGATATTAATAACGCATCTATCACTAACAGGCAGTAAAACAGTTTACCAAACAGCATGACTCCAGTTAATTATTATAAATGACATAAGTGGAGGGAAAGTGAAGGAAATGCATACAGGTGTTAAAGGTGGGTGGTTTGTCCACCATCAAGGGATAGTGGCCTAATTCTTAACTTACTTTTCTTTTTTTTTTTTTCTTTTTCTTCTTTCCCAATTTTTATTGGGAAAGAAAAACTACATGTCTCGTGTGTTGGGGGGAAAATCATGTCATCCACACACACACAAAATATTTTGACTGGATTTTTAGTACTTCAAAATGTGACAGACATTTCTCTCGTGTTATTTTTGTGCCCAGTGTCAAGTTTTAACCATTTCGTTGCGCAGACCTTGTTCCTAGCTTAATGTGAGTATCTGCTCATGTGATGTGGTTTGAGTCTACAGGTAAAAAAAATAGATTTTTTTTTTCAAGTGTGTGAACTAGGAGCTTGAGAATGATGAGGGAGAAAATGGAAAATTCACAGAGCACCTCATTGACAGGTTTTTTTTTTTTGAAGTGAAAGTATGTGCTCTTAAAAATAATCTAAAACCAGGAAAGAGCACATTAGATCCTATCAGCTCAGTTGTGAGGTAGAAATCGCTGACCTGGCCGGGTACGAGGCTTATGCCTGTAATCCTCAGCACTTTGGGAGGCCGAGATGGGTGGATCATGAAGTCAGAAGTTCAAGACCAGCCTGGCCAGGGTGGTGAAACCCCGTCTCTACTAGAAATGTAAAAATTAGCCGGGCACGGTGGCAGGTGCCTGTAATCCCAGCTGCCTGGGAGGCTGAGGCAGGAGAATTGCTTGAACCCGGGCAGCAGATGTTGCAGTGAGTCGAGATCACTCCACTGCACTTCAGCCTGGGCGACAGAGTAAGACTCCGTCTCAAGAAAAAAAAAAAAAGAAATCACAGATTCGTGCCTTTCCTCTGTGACTTTATGTGTCATTTCTTTCTGTGGTGATTGGACTGATTTTTTGTTCTAGATGAAACTCCCTGAGGGGACCATTTGAAAAGGCTTGATGTGCTACCCAAAGTCCCCTTCAGAGCTGACTTCTCCATCCTCAGCTGCCGTGAGCTGTGGCCGCTGACAGCTCATAGCTGAATCCCTCCCCTGGAGTCGCCTCCTGCTGAAGGGCACATCCTCTTCCAAGGTGACCCCCTTCCAACGTTTAGTGTCCATTGTAATAATGTGCCTACAAAAATAGACCTTTGAAAGGATGAGATAAGGAAAGCTCTATTTTCTTCCTGCAGCTCTCACTGAACTCCTAGATGGGAATTCCTAGATGGAGAACTCCCTGTATGTTGCAGTAGTGGGAGGTTGGGGAGCTAGGGATGTGTCTCTTTTGTATCTGCAGTGCCAGGTAGAGACGAGGCTGACTTGGGGTGTCAGACAGAGAGCAGCGAGGTGCCAGTGACCTCAGTCCGTCCCAGTGTCCGAGGCTTCCATGGGGAGTCATCCCTCCCTCCAGGAGGGCTCTGTCCTTTTCACAGATTTCAGAGGGTGATAATCATTCTTGTTATTTATTTAGACGCAAGGTCTCGCTCTGTCGCCCAGGCTAGGGTGCAGTGGTGCAATTTCGGCTCACTGCAACCTCTGCCTCCTGGGTTCCAGCAATTCTCCTGCCTCAGCCTCTGGAGTAGCTGGGATTACAGGTGTGTACCGTCACGCCTGGCTAATTTTTGTATTTTTAGTAGAGACGAGGTTTCACCATGTTGCCCAACCTGGTCTTGAACTCTGGGCTTCAAGTGATCTGCCTACCTCCACCTCCCAAAGTGTTGGGATCACAGGCGTGAGCCACCTTACCTCATCCTGTTGTTATTTATTTAGTGAACATTTATCGAGTGTATGCCAGATATTACCTAGTATATGCCAAATATTCTGACATGTGTCATGGGTACAGAACCCTGGTCCCCAGCAGACACACAATTCCCATCCAGTGTGATGGCGAGGGCTCTGGGGAGCTCAAGATCCTGCAAGGGAGGGGAGGGCAGGTGCACAGAGAGGGAAACAGAGCCTGCCTCGGAGCTGGGGGTCAGGGCCTGCTTCTCAGAGGAGCCGATGCTTGATCTGAAGCTTGAACCTTCCTGATCAGAAGAGCATGGAGGATGCTCCAGGCAGGGGGTACCCAGGGAGCTGCGCAGTGATCATAGCGGCTGCGGTGTACAGGGAGTGGTACATCATGCCTGTAAAATGTGTCTCTGAGCTTTATTAGGAAGTTTATGTAAATAGGCTCCTTTACCAACACTGTCCTTCCTGTGAAGTTGGGGATGGAAGATTATCCCCACTTTTACAGGTGAGGAGACATCCCAGATTGGTTAAGAGAGTTTTCCCAAGAGGGTTAGTGGTCAGGCCTGGATTGAACCTGGCTTCCTGTCCCCAGCCTACTTCCCCAGCCTGGCACTGCTGCCCCTGCCTGATACAAGAGGGTCTACCAGTTCTCGGGCCATGGTTCTCTGTCATGGGCTGTTCTCTTCTCTCACATGAGTCATCTCCGGGGTTGTCAGCCTGGCATGTTGTCCACATGTGGGCTGACAGGTCCCCAGGACTCTTGGTCTGAGCTGGGGCAGAGAGGGGAGGGTCATGAGTGGATGCCGAGCTTTTGGTATGTTCGGAACTGCTGGCAAGACACTCCCTCTGCCCCACTGTCAGCCTGGCCCACTTGCTCCCATTCCTGGAGTTCAGATGGGTGGGCTTGGGATTCTGGGAGCAGGAAGTAACAGGCCTGACTGACCCCCTGCAGACAGAGTAGATTTAGAGGAAGCCCAGAACCTCACAGAGGGGACACGGGCTGTGTCTTGCACAGTGGGTTTATTATAAATGAAATAAGTGGAGGGAAAGTGAAGGAAATGCATACGGTTGTTAAAGGTGGGTGGTTTGTCCACCATTAAGGGATAGTGGCCTAATACTTAACTTGTTTTCCTCTTGGTACTTTTTTTCCTTTCCCAGTTTTTCAGTAAACCAACATTTTTCTTTTGTTGGGGGCAAAATGATGTCATCCTTAGGGCTTGTGCACAGGGCTGCATCTTGTGCAGTGGCAGGGGAATGGGCTTTGGAGCCAGCCAGACCTCACTTTGCCATTTGCTGGCTCTGTAACCTTGGATGAGTGACTTAACCCTAAAGCCTTGATAGACTTTTCTGTGAAATGCGTCTCTCCCCGAGGGCTGCTGGGAGGATTGAAAGAGGCTCTGTGTGCAAAGAGCTTAGCTACAGGGCTACTATATCTTAAGTCATAGTAAGTGTTCTCCATACGTTACTCCGTGCTTCCAGTATGCCTGGCTCACAGTGGGTTAAGATTTGAAAAGAACGTATGAACTTGGGTTTATGAGCGTTTGTTAAATAAGGAATATTAGAATTTGGATTAAATTGTTTCTGGCCTCCAATACATGAAGTAGGCATGGTGGATTTTTGCTGCAGGCAAAACCATCCTGTTTTCTTAACTTCCCCTGGCTCTGAGGATTTGTGATTTCGCTGCACAGCCCTTCAAGTATTTTCTTCAACGTAAACACACTAACAAGGGTGGTATTTGACAACTGGAGTCTGGTTTGGCTCCGAGTACCAACCCGTTGGCTTGGGTCTGGCATCCAAGGCCGTTGAGCTGGTGAGTCTGGTGCCTGGCTGGCTCGAAGGCATCAGGGTAAGTACTCCCCAACCCTGACTGCCGCGCCAAATGTGGCTGTGACTGCAAAGCGGCCAGTATGTGCAACTCCCCAGATGGCTTGCTTGGCATCAGTTTGCTGGGAGGATCTCTGCTGAGGACACAGGGATGGCCATGCAGGCTGACAGTGCCTGGAGAATGAGGATGGGAAGTGGGGGCCCTGGAGCCTGCCCACCCACCTAGGCATGCACAGGCTGGAGGCAGCAGCCTCAGGGATAGGGTAGGGAGGCTTCAAAGCTTGGGGCTCCAACCTTGACTGTGTCCCCTGACTCCTACCTGAATTCTCCCGGCCCCACCTGAGACTGCAGTGGGGGAAGGAGCTGTAGGAGGCACAGGCAAGGCAGGTGGTTTTGGTTGGAGTGGCCTGGGAGTCCTGGTTGAGAGAGCAGGCTAGATAACACTGGGCTTCTCTCCCGAGTCTACCACTCAGTGGCAGTGCAGCCTTTGACAGGACGTTCAGACCCTCTGGGCTGCAGCGTCTTCAGCTGTAAAACGGGGAAACTGTTCCCTTGGGGGCTTTCCTGATCTGTGATGCCGAACCATGCTGGAGAATTGCCAGCGACCTTTTTGTTTGTTGGTTTTAAGGTAGGTATGTGGTAAAAGACTAGAAAGCTGTAAAAGAATATAGAGTGAAAGAACAAACCTCCCTCATACTGTGTCAGTCCATTTTATCTTGCTATACTGGACTCCCTAAGACTGAATGTAGGATCCAGCCCTACTAAGGATGTGGGGTGTCCCCTATCGCTGTGCTGAGGTGCTGGATTTGAGAAATAAAAAGACAAGGCACCGAAGGACTGGCTAGAGGCAGCTGGGCTCTGGGAGGGAGGAGGCAATGCCACTTACAAGCAGAGACAGGTGAGGCCCTGAGCGTCTAGGCACGTCTATATTTATTAGGTACAGGTTGAGGGGAAGGGCAGTGAGTGAGGTTATCTTAAGGATAGTGATAAGGTCAAGACAATTATGTGAGCAATAAAGAAGTCCATCTCCATTAGGTCATTGAGGCAAAGAGGTGGGCAGTGCGCAGCAAGGTCCACGCCCATTAGGTCACCGAGGTAAGGAGGTGGGCATTGTGCAGCAAGGGCCACCCCCACGGTGGGCAGTGTGCAATACCTCTTATCTAGGGGCAGGCAACTTCTAAGGCTTTCTACGGGAGGATGTTTTGAGTCAGCACAGCAGCAGCAGAGCTGACAGGGTTTACAGCCACCGAAGCACGATTGCACCGGAGGGGTTTTAAGCCCTTGGACGTTTGCAAGATTGCTGGCCAGAGGACATCTTTCCACAAGAACTGGATGCAAGATACTACAACTCCCTTACAGGAGGAGTGACTCTTGCTCCAAGCCTGCCATACAGCGGGTATCTTTACGATACTGAACGCTGCCTCCTAGGCCAACCTGCCATGTAGCACATGCCCTTTTAGGTGGGGGCACTACTGCCTGGGTCATAGATTCTTGTCCTGGTATGGCTGTTTTTCCCTAGCTCATGCTTTGTACTGTGTCTGCTCTTGACACTCCTCTGACTACACACTAAGATATGATTATATAAAAGGAAATAAATGAGCAATAAATTATTCTTCAGGCACTAATTGTGTCAGGGGTCTGCTTAGCTCTCCTTCCTTGGTGCCCAGAAGGGGGGTTACCCACACTGGGTAGTTTATTTAAGGAAGAGGTTTATTTGGGCTGGGCGTGGTGACTCATGCCTGTAATCCCAGCACTTTGGGAGGCCAAGGTGGGTGGATCACTTGAGACCAGGAGTTCAAGACCAGCCTGGGTAACACGGCAAAACCCCATTTCTTTAAAAAAGAAGAAAAAAAGAGGTTTATTTGGCTCACAGTTCTTCAGGCTGTACAAGCCTGACACCAGCATCTGCTCCACTTTTGGTCAGGCCTCAGGAAGCTTTTACTCCTGGCAGAAGGTGAAGGGGGTGCAGGTGTGTCATCTGTCTAGAGAGGGACCGAGAGAGGAGGAGGTACCAGGCTCTTTTAAACAACCAGCTCTTGCCTCTCGCTTGACCTAATAGTGTGAGAACTCACCCATTACGGTGGGGAGGCCACCAAGCCATTCATGAGGCCTCCCACCAGATAGACCTCCTACACTGGGGACCACATTTCACCATGAGACTTGGAGGGGACAGATATTCAAACTATATCACATACCCAATCCCACTGCCTCTGAGTGTCCCTGGTCAGAGGCATTCACAACAGGGTTTAGAGGTTTTTTTTTTTTAAACGCGTATGCACCCATAAATGTGGGCATGTGTTGCTACCTTTAAAATTTTTGAATTGTGAAATATCATACATTCAAAACTATATACAAAACATACATACAGTTTAAAGAATGATAAACTGAACACCCGTGCACCCACTAGTCAGGTTAAGAAGTGGAATATTCTTAGTCTCTAGACCCCTTCTGTGTTCCAGAACCCTTTTACTCAAGTGGGAATATGCTATTTATGGTCTTTTTACTTTTTTACTTCTATCTGGCTCATGTATCTTTTTTTTTTTTTAAATAGCTGATAACATTTCCTCTATCTGGATGTATCATTATTATTATTAGTTTTTTTTTTTTAAACCAATTTCCTCTTGATGGTTATTTAGGGTGTTTCCAATCTTTTGCTGTTACCAACAATGCTGCAATAATTTTTCCGGCTTCCAAGAACTGACATTAATCAGAATGTGCTATGAGAAGCCCTCTTAGTAGAGCATGGTGGCTCACTTTGGGAGCACTTTGGGAGGCCAAGGCAGGAGGATTGCCTAGGAATTAGAGACCAGCCTGGGCAACATGGTGAGACCCTGTCTCTATTAAAAAATAATATGAATTAAAAAGAAAAAAGTCCTATTGTCTCAGCAACTCTAACCTGTCAGTCCTTTCCAGAGCAATACAGAACACTTGCAGCATGAAAGCCCTGCATGGCTGTGGTCTCCTAACAGCATGTCTTGTGCCACTCTCCCTGCACCTGGCTGGTGCCAGCATTCCTGTCTGATGCCATGCCTCCCTGGAAGCCCCTGGGAGCCGGGTCCCTGGGAGAGTGCAGGATCCCCGTTGGCTCCTTAGCTGGGTGTCTGCCGTGGGTGTGCCCACATGCAGGGTGTGAAGTGTGCTGATGGGAAGTCAGCTGCTGGCTTGGCTCCAAGCAGAGTTCCTTTTCTTTTGACTGTGCAGCATCCCTGTGTGGGTCTGGAAGTGCCCTTCTGCTTTTCTTCGTCTTCCTGCAACGGGGAATGAGGCGAGGGGCTGGTTTGGGGGTTCAAGCCCAGGCCACTTGAGCTTTTGAGATGAGGCTTCTCGTTTTCCTTTGCTTGCTCCATCTGCTGCTTTCCCTTTGCCCTTTTGATCTTTCTCCTTTTCTCTTCCTTCATCCTCTCTTTAGACTACAATTCCTGGCAACTCTGGCTGATTCTTTCATCCACATGTACAAAAGTTCTGGTTCTTCTCCCCTTTCTCCCCCAGTTCTGAATGAGATTTGGGGGTAGTAGAGCGAAGGTCAGAGGCAGTGAATCGGAGGTTGGGGCCCTAGCCCCCTTTTGCTTCTTCTCTCGCCTTTGGGGCTGATCTTCTTGGCCTCCTCATTCAGGTGTGTGGCTGTGAAATGAGGAGCCCAGGTCTGCCCAGGAAGAAGTCATGCAGAATCCACAGTAGGGATAATGGGGGCCAGGGAGGTAGCTGGGAAGTCCTAAGGGAGAAAAGGAGGGGCCGCTGCATTCTCAAAATGACAGCGTTCATTTGCTTCACCAATCTGGGCAGAAAGGGCTGACCCAGAAGCTTGCTGCATACAATTGGTTCAAAGAGACCAACAGGCCAAGATCTGGAAGCATTATGTGTGCACACCTGTGTGTGTGTGCTCGGACACTTCACTGGAAGATGGTAAGGTGTCTGGGCAAGTGTGTGGGCTCTGGGATGGATTGCCCAGGTCCATCCCGGCTCTACCTGTTATCAGCACCCTAGTGGGACTTTGTGGAAATAACTTCTAAGTCTCAGTTTCTGCATTTGTACAGGGGGCTGTTGAGAGGATCAAATGGGATTATCCTTGTACATAGTAATTGTTGTGTAAAGGCCAGCAATGATATGAGATGGTTTTGTTGATACTCACTATAAAAGACCACAGCAGACTATCTCAATGGAAAAGAAGTTTTTCTTTTGGAGACAGAGTTTCACTCTTGTTGCCCAGGCTGGAGTGTGATGGCACGATCTCAGCTCACTGCAGCCTCTACCTCCGGGGTTCAAGCGATTCTTCTGCCTCACCCTCCCAAGTAGCTGGGATTACAGGCATGCGCCACCACACCCGGCTAATTTTGTATTTTTAGTAGAGACGAGGTTTCTCCATGTCGGTCAGGCTGGTCTCGAACTCCTGACCTTAGGTGATCCGCCTGCCTCGGCCTCCCAAAGTGCTGGGATTACGGGTGTGAGCCACCACTACACCTGGCCAAAAAGAGGGTTTCATTGTAAAATTATGAGAAAGTTATTTTTACATAAAACCATTTTATTCTTCCCCATTGTTACAGAAAGAAGATGAAAGGAACCTCAGAGTTCTTCCCGTGGTTTTCAAACACCTTCGCAGGGCAATCCCCCTTTCTTTCCCACGTGAAATCTTACGTGCAAAGCCAGTGTATAAAGAAGGTGAAATGGAAGCTGCACTGGTAGGAGGAGTGGGGCTGGAGATTACAGAATGTGGGCAGCAGGAGAGCTCTGGGGCTCCCATGTGATTGAGGTTAGTCTGCTGAACAGAGGCTCCTCGCTCCTGCCTTGTTTTTGCCCCCACAGGCTGGCTCCGGGGCTGCACTCCTGCTACACTCTGCTCACCATCTGTTAAGGAAGCAGTTGGTAGGCTGTGAACAGGGCCTCCCTCCCTCCCATGTCTAATTTAACCAGCCACCCTTCTCTCCGTAGGCCTCCACCAAGGCTGTGGGATCACTCTTTAATTACTTACAGGGGTCAGCCACCTGATGGGACGGCTTTGCTGGAGACAGACGGTACCAACAAGCAGATTAGTAGCACGTTGGGAGGAGAGCGGAGAGGAAGAGAGTGTGTGCAGCAGATACAAGTGAGTTGGCTTCAAAATAGAAATTCATGAAGGCTCTAGGAAGGTAATTTTAAAGGCTGTTCATTTAGAGGCCGTGATTCCGGGGTGAGCCAAGCTGGAGGCAGCCCCGCCAGCGCACGCCGGCCTTGCTTTCCCATCAGACTTGGGAGGGAGGAACAGAGGAGTCTCCTCAACTCACTCTTGCAGAGCTCTGGAGCAGTCTGTTCAAAGTTACACCTGCTCGTTTCTTGTGCTCGTGAATTCCTCTCTAGGAGTAATTGGCATCCATAGGCAAAATCTTCCTCGAAAGTCGATAGACCTGAGCCCAAATGTCAGCCCAGCGTCCGAGCTGCCGTGTGACCTTGGACAAGCTACTTCCCCTCCCTTGGTTGGGCTGAGTTTCTAACATTCCTAACTCAGGGGCTCAAAAGAGGTGAGTCTTGTGGACTCCCACAGCTCTAGAACATTCTGTGAGTAATATGCCCGTGCTTGGTATTTGCAGGGAGACAGCCATGAGCTAGATAAAACCCTGGAATTCAACGCACCCATGCCTTCGTGCTGGCCACCAAGCAGACCTGTGGATCTTGACCTGTTGCTTACCTGCCCTGAGATGTTAGCCTGGAATAGGGGAGAGGTGGGGCTTGTTTTGAGCCTGGGTTCCCTATGTGCAAAATGGGGCTAACAGGATTTGCCTTGCAGGATGTTGAGGATTTGTGAAAATATGGTTGACTTCCTGGCACATGGTAGGTGCTCATTAAATGGTATTATACACTTAGTACTTGGCATTCCCAGCCTTGCTTTTTGTCTTTGCTGGAAATATATTCCATGTGGGGAGGGAAATGGGAATGATCTTGCTTTATAGATGCCACTTCATAGAAAGCATTGGCACTGGGACTTGCCAGCCTTTCCCAAAGCAGTGTGTGTTCCTTCATCATTCTGCTGCTGATCATTCATGGAGTAATTTACTATGTGAGGTACATGATAATCCCAGTCTCCTTTAATCCTCCTGAAACCCTGTGAAGCAATAAGGGGCTATTATTATCCCCACTTTATACGTATAAATGAAGAAAGCGAGGCTTTGTGAAGTTGAATGATGTGCCCAAGGTCACCCCATCAGTAAATGCTAAAGCTGGAGTCCTCAGTCTTAATTATTAAGGTGTGCTTTTCAGGACAGAGGGGGCTTTGGGGGACCAGGAAGGGCTCCAATTCTGAAGCAAAGGCTGTGAAACACCGGGATCAGATGGGAAATCATGCCCTTGAATTCTCTTAACAGGGCAGATTTTCTAAGTCAGAGACATTAACAGTCAGCTCCATGTGGTGTTTATGGCCTGTCTGACCCTGCCCCGTGGTGCTTGGTAGACCCCACTGCCCATGAGTGCCAGATGATTCCGTTTCTGTCTTGTTTATTGCAAGTCACCTTGAATTACCTAAAACCCAGGGAAATGTGTTCTTAATCTGCCCTTTTAACAATGCTGATTTTACCCTTCTAACTCAGATTTAAATAACCTTTCCTTCTGTGTTGTCACGAGTGTAAAGAAGCAGCATCATAAAAAAAAGCTGAGCCCTAAACTCTGTAATTACGGGGTATCGTGGAGAGGGAGGGGCACTGAATAGGAAATAATGGGGTCGTGAGAGCGTTGGACATTGCACTGGTTATATTCAGTAGCAGAGCTGGAGATTTTTGCCTGCTGCTGAGAAAATTTAAAAAGCGAATCAACCTCTGCCTCAGCCTAGAGGTTTAGCTGTTGAGTTTACTCCCTTTAATTTGAGGCACCTGAGGCTCCCATTTTGTGGTGTCATTGGCTGGGCTTTCCACCGCTTCTTCCTCTCTCTGTCCAGAGAGAAACTTGGGGGTGCTGAGGTGGTTTGTGGCAGCTCCCATCAATGTGTGCCTTTCACGTCTGCAGTGGTTTGGAATAGAGGCCCAGAAATACTTGTGGAGTCTCTTTGCATTCCCAACAGGGCTCCTTCTCCCACTCCACTGTCTGACAGCAAGTTAAAAAAAAAAAAAAGTACAAAGAGCTTCCAGGAACAAAAAGTGGAGATGATTTTTTAAGGCCCTTAAAGACTTGAAATTTGTGGGTGAAATGCTGTGTGGTTGCATAATTCTCTACGGGTAGTATCTGGAGTCATTCCTGGAGAGGCGAACATGCGCCTGGGTTGGAGATGTGTAAAGTGCAGTTTTGTCTCATGGTCGGAGCAGGTGAGCATTCGGGCCTGTGGGAAGGAAGGAAGGAAGGGAACAGCAGGTGGCAGTAGCTGGGAAGCTTGCCTCTGAGTGAGATGAACTAGAATGCATCTTTCTGAGGCATTAAAAGAACCAGTGAAAGGGGCAGATTTACCCAGGGTCACATGCCTGGTCAGTGCCTTAAATGGACCCAGGATGTGAGCATCTGAGTCATTGTCAGCCCCCTCTGCCTTGACTGCAACAGAGTTCATGTTTCCCCAGAGACCAATAGAGGGACTGATATTAGAGATTCCAGGAACAAGTAGGAACAGGTCTTTCGATTTACATTTGAAAGCAGTAGAGAGCAGGAAGGAGATTTCTGGCATTTGCACAGTTTAAAAACCAACTAGACAAAAAATCTTGATGGAGCTGTTTCCCAATCGGTCTGGCAGCCCTCTCAGCATTGACGTCTTGAGAATGAAAGCTTCTCTGAGAGTGCCATTGGGTGGTGTCCCTTCCAAGTTCTTTTGGACCGTGGCCGCTGACTCAGTGTGGCCTGCTGTGTGGCTCCCTGCACTGGGAGGCGGCCCTGTCAGTGTCCCTGGGCTCAGCCCATAATCAGGTGCTCCAGGTGACCCTGCTCCCATTCAGTGACTGGAGAGGCTGAGGGAAGGGGCTCCCAGGCAGTGCGGGTTCCAGTTGGACACAGCTGGTAAGCGGGGCGGCTGGGCAGGGGAGTGCGGGCGGGTGGAGGCTGCAGGTGTGTGGAGCGGGTGTGAGTCCTGCACAGTGCAGGAGGTGGTTTCTGCCCTTACCCATTGGGCAGGAGAAGGAAGCTTGAGAAGTCGAGCTTGATTTTAGCAGGACAGGAGCTTGGCTTCAGAAAGAATGCGCACCTTAGCGGCACGCGGGTCTGGGGGTGTATCAGCAGCTGCTCCTCTTCCTTCTACCCCGAGGCGTCTAGCACCGATCATGCATTTCCCTGGCTTTGTCCAGCGTCTTGGGGGGCAGAAAAGCATAGTTTATATATGTTTGCTTTTCTTTGTACAAGGCTCTGTGTGTGACTGTGACTGCTGGTGTGTGTTTAACTCAAGAAAAGTCCAAGGGACCCCTCGCATAAGGTGCAGTGGACAGCCTGGGCCAGGAGTTGGGAGGACATAGGTCCTGGTGTCTGCCCCAAAGGTGGAGTTGGGCAACAGGAGGAAGGCTTGGTGATCATTTCTCATGCCCCTTCCAGCTCTGAAATCTCTGAGCAATGTTGTCCAGTGAGACCATCTCTACCAGGTAACACATGACTGCCAGGTGGGCATTTTAATCACGCGATTTCAAAATAACAGGACGCGCTCTCACAGAGGATTCATTGCTTCGTCGCTCATGCAGTCCCCGTGGAACCTGAGTTGATGGCGGGTCTACAGTCAGTTCCATTTCCTTGTAGCTGTCATTGATTAGGTGCAGACATTCTTTTCAAAGCCTGGAATCATTTTTTCAAGTTGGATTACATTTGTCTATTATGATTAGTAAAATTTGAGTGTTGCCCCTCAGATCCCAGAGGAAACGGTTTGGAAAGTGCTTCCTTCCAGGAAGAGATGAGATGGTATTGCCCATAAGCCTCTTTTGAGGTTGGGTCTTTATGCAGGCAGATAGTAAATGCTTCTGGAGCATTTTGAGCTCCACCTCCTACTCTGTGAGCTGCCCCAGGATCTGGCTTGTTGGGACCTCAGGGGCCAGTGGTCAGGCCCAGCATTATGAATCTCTTTTGGCCAAGTTCCAGGATAGGCCTGTTTGCCCTTTAATTACTGCATCGTGACAAGTCTTATTTTGGGTGAGAAACTGGGGTCCCAGGTGTTGTTTTTGTGTTTGCCTGAGGAAGATGCCTCGTCTCCAGCCACCCAGATGTGACGGGAGAGAGCCATGATGCTGCTTTTGTCTCCAATTAATTTCATAAGAGGGGGATGGGAGGAGGGCAGAAGAGTGCCATATAATAGATACTTCTAGTTAATGAAACCCCAATTTCCTCTAAGATTAGAAACCCTGAAACTCATGAGTTGAATAGAGAAAACTTGATAATTTGCCCCTTTCTCTATTTTGTTCAGCCTGGTGGCTGATTCTGTCTGATTTTAAGTCTTTGAAATATGTCTCAGCCAGATTTTCTGGTCCTCTTTGCTCACCTCTCCCCTCCTTTCCAATGGAGGGGAGGCTCCGTGTGGTCTGACTTGCCTAGCTGGGCCGCCTGTGCCCCAGAGTGAGACTCTGAGAATTCAGGAATTGGGTTGGGGCTGTGGAGAATTTGCATGTGCCTTGGTAACCAGCAAGGGCAGCCTGGGGGAATCTCAGGTTAATGGATAAGCCCAGAGCCTTCATTCTAGCCAGGCAGTGGCCCTCAGGATTTGCAGCCACCTGCCAAACAGAGGCCCTTTTGCTTCTGTTAGCTTTTCAGACCGAGTGAAGATGGAACTGTCTTGGAGGGATACGGAGAGGCTGGCCGTGTGCTAGTGAATTTGCTAGTAGCCACGGCCCTGCCATGTCCTTCTCTGAGGTGAGAGTGTGGGCCAGCAGATTAAAACTCTGAGGTTCAGCCTTCATCAATTGTACACAGTTTTAAAAACTCACGTTTGTCTTCCTTTTTGCATAAGCAGAAAGCATCTGATCCTACCTGCTCCGGTATTTTCTAGGGGCAGTAGTAAGCGAGCTTTTCCTCCCTTCCTGTCGGGCAGGAGAATGCGGAGCTGCTCGCTGAAGTCAGCAGGTGAGCAGATACTTGATCTTCAGCTCTTTCATTTGCACCTTTCTGCGATATGAGACAGCAGACATTCGCAAAAAGGGCTTGCAGTTTGTGTTACCGACAACCCCTTTCGCCCTTCCAGATGGTGAAGGACCTTAAACTCAGTACAGAGAAACAGAGGCTGAAGCTGGAGGAGACTGAATAACCAGTAACCGGGTGGGCTTTGTCCTCTTATCATGGGACCAGCTGTCCCAATGACTTTGACTTCTCAATGCTGCAGTCCTTTCTGGAAAATGTGTGGCCAAATGTGGCTGCATTAATTACTGTAAATCCCATAATGAAGAAGACATCTCCTTCCAGCCCCCTTTCAGTCCTTGAAAGGCCTCGAGGAGAAAGTCTGAATGTGACCTTTCTAAAAAGCAAGGAGTGGGACTAGGAGGAAACAGGCCCCAGGATCCGGCCTTCTAAAGGCAGTGGGGCTCCAAAGATATGACATTGTTTTGTTTCAGTTATGCTTGTTTTTATGGAGATCTTCTGTGTGGCACGGATACTGGTGTCTCCTTTATGGTAATGAGATTGTTTCTTTTTTAAAAAGTGAGTAGATTTGAGAGAAAATATTAAATAATAGTACTGGTGGCATATGCCAGACGTGATGAGCAGCCCACGTTTGAGAAGCCCTGCTAGGCTGCAGCAACACATGTGCAGTGAGGAGGGCCGGCAGTATTGGTGAGGAAGCAACAAGAGTGACTGAGAAGGAGAGAGATCTTTCTGGAAAGTCTGGTGGAGTCAGCGCATGCACAGCAAGACTGTCAGGGTGGCAGTTTCTTTCTGGGATGGGCAGGCAGGTTTGTACAGGTTTTGCTGCAAAGATGAGAAGTGTGCGTGCGTGCATGCTGCTTTTTCCTTCAGTAGCAGTGATATTTTGCCCTTAAAAATGCCTCTTGAGGCTGGGCGCAGTGGCTCACGCCTATAATTCCAGCGGTTTGGGAGGCCGAGGCAGGTGGATCACAAGATCAGGAGTTTGAGACCAGCCTGGCCAACGTTGTGAAACCCCGTCTCCACTAAAAATACAAAAAATTAGCTGCGTGTGTTGGCAGGCACCTGTAATCCCAGCTATTCAGGAGGCTGAGGCAGGAGAATTGCTTGAACCCGGGAGGCGGAGGTTGCAGCGAGCCAAGATCATGCCACTGTACTCCACTCTGAGAATCCAGCTTGGCCAATAGGGCGAGACTCAGTCTCAAAAAAAAAAAAAAAAAGGACTTCTTGACAAACCAACTCTACTTACCTACTACTTGGTGTGACAATTCTATTTAGGTGATTTCAAACACAGGGAAACAGCCCAGGAGTTTCCAAGGAAAAAGCCCAATTGGCAAAATCTCCTTTTCAAACTGTCCCACTTTCCAAACAGTCCAGTGGCTCTCAAACTTTTGTCATTGTCAGCATCTCTTGGGAAGCTGGTAGAAGACAGAGGACCTCCCTGCCACACCAAGCCGGGCCTCTGCGCTCTGCTTTTCCTAGGGTGATCCCCATAACACTAGTGTTTGCGATCGTGGCCCAGGTCATGGGTCCCAGCCCGGGCTGCCCATTAGAATCACCTGGAGACTGTTAAAGCTATTGAGGCCTGGACCCCACCCTAAAGAAGCCCCATTGGAATCTTGGGGTGGGGCCTGGGCATTGGAATTTTTAAAATGCTTCCCAGGTGATATGGTTGTGTGGGCAGGGAGACCCACTGGCCTTGATGGAGACTCTTAGGGAAACTTGAACGAATGTGCGGGAATGCTTTGAGGAAGAAGCAAAGGGCAGCATGAAGCACTGAAAGAAATGAGTGTGGCTGCAGAGGAAACCTCAGATCTGAGTTAGGTTTTAGAGGACTTCTATGAAAAAATGGAGTCAGGAGGCAGGTAAACCAGGGTGAGTGGGAGAGCAGCACTGGCCTGTTAGTTCTAGGGCAGGGCCAGGAGGTAACAGCTTCAAGGTAGGCCAAGGGCATCAGAAGGGCTCTTGAAGATTTGTTCAGAGCAAGAGGAACAAGGGTGCAATCAGCCTGAGGCAGAAGCCAAGCAGTGCACCATTGACTCAGAGAGCTGGAGGGAAGCAGTGCCTGTCTGTTTTCTTTTGGGCACCTGGGCAGCAAGCATAACCCAAGCAGGACTAAGAGGGAACTGAGGCAGAATCACAGGCTGCTTTAAATGAGGTCCATCCCCCAGGACTTATTTTCCTGGGCACTTGGGAACCTGGTTATTGCATCACAGGATGGTTTATCAGTCAATTTAAGGAGCTAAGAAGGGAGATCAACGCATTGGACAACTGGAGGGGGCAAAAATTATCCCAGCTTTTAGGAAGTTAGGAAAATGTGAATTCCAGAAACTATAGTCCACTGAGGCTGGGCTTCATTTCTAAGAAATTTCCAGAAAGCATAAGATTAAAGCAGTTGCTTTATGAGCACATGTTGAGCCCAGTCTGGGTCAAAGTGATGGCCCCTTCCTATTTTCAGAACAAGATGTGCCAGGCTAGCCAGGTCTGTTCTGGTAGGTGGCGAGCAGCCGGCCCTTGGCAAAGCTTTTGTCAAGGCACTCATGATGTTATTTTCATGGGCTCTCCACAGCGAAGTCGGGTCTGGCTCTCAGGTAGGCATTCAGTCATGTGTTAGTGAAAATCCTGTGGAAAGATGGGGACTGAATGAACTATTGTGTGTCAGAGTTTAAAATTCATCAGCCACGACCAGAGCAGAGGGGGGCCCTGAAGGGGTGTGCAAGGCCTTTTCTTTGGAAGGGTATCAAAGGGAGTTTGCTGCAAAGTACTGACTGTGGCAAGCACGCAGTTCATGTGAGTGCCTGTTACCTGAGTGCTGGCCTGGGAAGACTGGGGCGGCAGTTGCAGGGCGGAGTCACCTGCCGCCTCTGCACCAGTGCTGCTGTCATCTTGAGAACAGCCCCATGTCAGATGGGAGAAGGTATCTTTGGCCTTTCCTGTTCTGCATCATGGCATCACCTTGTATGAAGGCACATTTGCTGAAGATCCAGGTCTGGGGGACCTGAGCCAGGATGGGAGACCAGCCAGCTTATTAAAGAGTACAGGGGTCAGTGGGACAAAGGAGGTTCTCTGCAATGCAGTGGGTGTAAAGCTTTGCACCTGGTCAGAAGCTCCTAGAAATGAAACCCTTGAAGCCTTCCCTTGAGCATTAGGATCCAAAGTGGTCCTCGTGATCTCTAAGATGAAGAAAACTGGTATTAGAAGTGACGTTCCCAAGGCCACCCAGCCGCTAAGTGGTAGCTGTGCAAGTACTGATGGGATAGTGTAGGTTTGATGGTGCGAAAAGACACGTTTCAGTTGCTGTCATGCTCCTGAAGGCTCTGTGGAGGTGTGGCAGCCAGCGAGGACAAGGACATCTTGGGCCATAGCAATAGAGGTTTGTTACTTAGCCTGGACTAACCAGGCCTCATTGAGATGTTCATGTTCTGTTCTGGGTACTACATTTTATTTTTAACTATTTGGTTAAATGAGAAACTAAAGTTGATTTTGAAGAATATTTTAAAGTTCTAAAAGTAGCATTACGACAACTGAAAACTTGGGAAAAACTGGATACACATTGGAAGAGATGTTGACAAACCCGTGGGTCATTGGAGTGCAGAGGTATGAGAAATGGGAGGAGGTGTGTGGAGGGAGGATGGCACTCATCACCTCCAGGGATCGGGGCCCTCTGTGAGGAGGGGAGCAAAGGGTGCTGCCAGGTCTGGGCCCTGACTGCCAGGCCTGGCACCAGCCTCTTTACATGGGTTGACTCTAAATCCTTGGCTTTATCAGGAAATCAAGCTTATGTGAAGCTCCAGGATGTAGGATTCATACTAAAGGGTATGCAAGTTATGTGATAATGACAACGGCTGATGTTTTCAAGCCCTTCCTATGTGCTAGGCATTGTGCTAGGTTGCATGAGCTCCGGGATGCAGAATTCAGACCAAAGGCTGTGAGAGTCTGTAATAGTAATTGCTGATGTTTATCAAGCCGGGAGCCCTTCACTTTGTGCTAAACTCCTTTCATACATTGTTTCATTTAATCCTCATTGCATCCCCAAGAGGAAGTATTTAGGCTTGTGGTTGCTTTAGAGGCAGAACCTTGACCAAAGCTATAAATTAGGTCATCAGGAGTTGTCATAATTTTCTTTTCTTTTCTTTTTCTTTTTTTTTTTTGCTCTTGTCGCCTAGGCTGGAGTGCAGTGGCCATGATCTTGGCTCACTGCAACCTCCACCTCCCCAGTTCAAGCGATTCTACTGCATCAGCCTCCCGAGTAGCTGGGATTACAGGCGCGTGCCACCATGCCCAGCTAATTTTTGTATTTTTAGTAGAGATGAGGTTTCACCATGTTGGCCAGGCTGGTCTTGAACTCTTGACCTCAAAGGATCTGTCCACCTCAGCTCCCAAAGTGCTGGGATTACAGGCATGAACCACTGCACCCGGCTTGTCATAATTTTCATCACAGTGATTGCTGTTCCAGGCGCTGCTGCTTTGCATACATTGTCATTAGTCCTCATAATAACTCGATGGAGATTTAGGGAACATTCTGAGGTGAAAATATTGAAGGTCAGGTGGGCTGCTGTAGCAGAGCATGTAGACTTTGCACAGATTACTAAAAGTTGTCCCTCAGGTGGACCAGGTGCCGGGCTTGGTGGAGCTTGTGTGGGCTGGCTTCATGCCTCCACGCCTGCCTCCTCCTCTGGTGCCTTAGCCCAGGGCTCAGACTGCTCAACCACAGGTGATGGCCCTGAAGGATGAGTGAGACTGAGAACTTGGCAGAGTCGTTCAGCTAGGAAATGGCAGGGCTGGAATTCCAAGCCAGGTCTGCTGATTCTGGAATTGGTGATTGTAAACCAGTGTGGAGGGGAGAAAGCTGTATGCCTGTCAGAACCCTCCGGTTTGGCCTGGACCATCCTAAGGCTTGCCTTTGGAAGGTGGCTGTCTGTCAACACAAGAGGAATCCCCCAGTGGGTGGAGGGAGAGTGAGCTTGGTGACCCTGAAGTACCACCTCCCCGATTCTGAGAGCCTATGTTCCAGGTGAGGCTATCTGTCAAAACTTAATGTCTTAAAATCTGACAGTATTTCTGTACAGGCTTTTCCTTTTGCTAATTTAAAATCGGCTCCATCTTCTTCTCCCACCCTCTAGCCCTTGGTGAACAGGCAGAGGCCGGCCTCAAGCCACGTGCAGCCTCACAAATGGTCATTGTAGGCTCGTGGGTGACCTAGTCCCTTGTGAGGAGCCCTCCTCCTGGGCAGGCGCTGGTTTTTCATCTTTCTCTGCTTGCCCACACTTGAGCGTCAGCACATTCCAGAACCTACCTCAGCCATAATCACAGCACAGATGTTGTTTGACTTTCGTTGTTGGGGGCTGGGGTACAAATGGCAAGAATTCTGCAGCAGCCTTCCAGCCTTGGATTCCTGTCTGGGGCCAGGATGACCTTGGGCCGAGCGAGTAGCTCCCGGGACTCTGAAAAAGAAATCTCTGCCTGGCTGTTCCCATCACTTCTCACGGACGGTAATGCTAGCAGCTGCGCTGATGGTAGCAGTAACACAGTGAGTTCCAGTTACGGACAGGCAATGTCACTGCTGGCTCACCCTTGCCATTTACCATGTGCCTGGGCTGAGTGCCTTATAGGCATTAGCCTGTTGAATCCTCACAATGACCCTTTGAGGTGGGTACCAGTACTCTTGTATTGCAGAGGAGAAAACTGTCTGTTATGAGACTTCGAAGTAAGAAATTTTGAGGGAGAAGGATGTTGTCATCATTTTTTTTGCTCTTTAAGAAAGAGTATACTTCCCGTAAGTCTAAAGCAGGTTCTCAACTAGAGGTAATTTTTGTCCCCCAGGGACATTTGGCAATGTCTGGAGACATTTTTGGTTTTCACAGTTTGGAGAGGGAGTTTGCCACTGGTGTCTCGTGGGTAGAGGCCAGGGATGCTGTGATGCACAGGATCTCCTGCAACAAAGAAGTATCTGTCCCCAGATGTTAATAGTGCAAGGTTGAGATTCTCTGATCTAGGCTGGGTGGCTCCTGCCTGTAATCCCAGCACGTTGGGAGGCCGAAGTGGGTGGGTCACTTGAGGTCAGAAAAGTTCGAGATTCTCTGATCTAAAGAGAAGGTGAAATCATATTCAGCCTTTTGTCCAGTTTGATATCATCACCTTCTGCTCCAACCCTGCTTGTGGTCATTGGTGCTATTCCCTTCGATTTCTGGTTGTCTTTCTGCTGAGCATGTGGAGCGTTGCACTCTCCTACTGCCTTCTTCAGTTAGGTGTGGACGTGTGACTTATTGTGGCCAGTGAACTGTGAGCAGGAAGAAACATGACATTAAAGTGGGGAAACCTTTAGTGCTCATGTGATTTGCCACACTCCTTCCTCCTACCCTCTCGAGCACCTGGTTGGTGGAGGTGCCATCAGCCTAGTCCTGGCATAGGGAGGTGTGGGTCGGAGCTCCTGGTCGACTCACGGTGAACATGTAATAGGAATGAGATGTATCCTCTGTTGTTGAAATTACTGGGATTTGGGAGTTGTTTATTACTATGGCATAGACTGTGCAATCCTGACACATGTACTCCAAGAAGAACAACAAGAAGCTGGCATTGGGATCAGGCAGGTGGATATTGGGACACAGGTGGATGCTGGATACTGTGGATAAAAGCCCAAGCATGCAGTGTTTTATGGATTGCTTCCTGTAGTGAATATGTGCTTGGGCCCGTGGGAAGTAGAGACATTGGCAGGTTGCTTCGTAGAAGAAATGGAAGGGAGTTTGAAAGATCAGTCTCTGAGGTCTGGAGAGGTTTACTGACTTACCCAAACATCGGTGAAGGCCCCTGCTGGGATCCAGCAGCTGTGCCCAGCCTGGGTCTGTGCAGCCGGGCTGCAATCAGCCAGCCATTCTTACCCATCTCAGTCAGCGATTTCAACTCGGTTGCAAATCTGTGAATGTTTCCAGGGCGAAGTCTACCTTCCCAGGGCCTCTTGCAGCCTGTGGCACAGTCGTGTTTGTTGAGTGAGTTGGGATGTAGGGGGAGAAGGCAGACAGTGAGCAGTGACATGATGGGGTGTAGCTGGGGGGTTTCAGGGTTCCCGGGAAAGAGATGACCTGAGAGGGCTGGCAGGGACCCCGGAGTCTGCTTGAAGGGTGGGTACAGACTGGAATGGGGCCTGGGCAGGGAGAAGGACTGGTAATTTCTCACTTCTCTCTGGGTTTCAGATGGGCAGGAAGCACCGCAGTCCTGAGGGAGTCTGTGAAGGAGGCGCACTGGAGGGTGGGGGTGTCCTCCCTGAGAGGACAGCCCCGCCGCCATCTGCCTGAGCAGATGCTGCCTTACCTGAGTAGCACGTGCCCTTGGGAGGGGTGTTCCTTTGCAGGAAGTGTGCTGAAGGTTTTTGAATTATGCTCATCTCCCTCAGCGGCTTGGGGAATGATCATTTAGTGCCAGGAGCAGGCTTATCTTGGCCCAGAGCCAGAGCTGTTCCAGCAGCACAGTCAGCTTGACTTACACTCCCAGGTGTCTCAGTGTTCCTGTCTATAAAACGGGCGCAATCTGGAAAGCTCTGCCTACCTGTCTTCCACCAAGGTAAGCATTTGGGAGGGCACTGTCCCATAAAGCCAGAGTAGATGCCCTTATGGGTCAGAAAGGGATGGTTCAGGTCGTCAGGGAACTCTTACCTGGAGGGGGATTGGGACAGAGCCTGGGGCAGCTCTCATAGCACCTGTGGAATCAGTACCTGCCGGCCATGGCCACAGGCTATGACTCTTCAGGAGGATAGTTCCTTTGAATCCGCTGGGAGCTGGCTGGCAGGAGGGATCTGTTGTCTCATCCCCTGGTTCTGGGTGCTCCCAGACTGAGGGGTCGATCTGAACTCACTGTGGGCTCTGCAGAACAGCCCGTGTGCCCCGGAGATGGCCATCCCCTGTTGTCTACAGGCCTGCATGTGCATGCTTGCTGTGACTCTGCCCCTTCCCCGTCCTCGTTAACCCAGGAGGGATTGGTTCTTCATCCGAGAAGGTGCCTGCCTGCAGTCTCCACCTGAGCTGGGTGACTCAGATGCAGGCAGCAGAAGTTTGTTATCATTGCTCTGAGAGAAGCAATACGGCAGACAGCCCTGCTCCGGAGCCAGACTGCCACTTTGAATTCCAGACTTGCCACTCGCTGGCCGCCTCTTGAAAAAGCTGCTGATCTCCCCGTGATTCAGTTGCCTTATCAGTAAAATGGGGATGGTAGCAGTATCTCCCTCAGTAGAGTTACCGTGTGTCTTAGATAAGTTAGTGTAATTACCATATGCAGAATGCTTATACCGGGGCTGGCATATCATACGCATGCTTACTGTTAATATAATATTTTTGTGGATGCTTCTCCCATTTTGTTCCAGGTATTGGTGTCACCAAGGGGTTGCCATCAGCCATGCCTCCACTCCGTGTTGTGTTTTGACAGAAACAATGGATGTGTTTTCAATCTTATTTGAAGCATCATGGTTCTAGGTCTCAACCCACCCGCTGTGGGCGAGCGTGGGGCATCGGACCTCAGGGGTGACCCAGGATGGTTTGCGCATACTTGACGCTCTTGGCACTGCTCTCATTTTTTCTTTTCCTAGAAGATGGTCTTTAAAAAACGATGCATTGCATACATAGCATAAGAATGTAAAAACAATTGGTTCAGACACCCCTCCCCCAACCAAACTTTTCAGGTTTTATGCTCCCTCCTTGTCGGCAGATGGATATGTATCTAGTTCACCCCTTCTGCCCCAGAAACACCCCAGGAAGGCAATAGTGTAGTAATAAGCTGGGATTTGGGTTTTGGAGTCTGGGGGCTTTAGCTCAATGTGGCCTTGGCCCCTTGCTGGCTGGGCCATCTTGCTTAAGACAGCTTTGCTTTGAGGAACCTCACCCTCACCTTCTCTCGTAGCATGGGAATAATACTATCCTAACACATGACTCCATTGCAACAATTATAAGAGGTAGTATAGGTAAAAATTCTACCTTGATGTGGTTGTTTAACAAGGCATAGTTTTTATTATTGGTTGTAGATGTTCACTGTAGAGTTGTTAAGGACTGCATGATACTTGACTGTATGGATATAGTTGGATTTGTCCAGCCTGTGTCTGCAGTTGCACATTTTGGTGATTTCCAAAAAATGTCTTCTTGATCGTCTCTGGAGAGAGCAGACTTGGGGGCCGGCAGCTGGGAGTACCCTGGAGTCTTCCCTTTGCAGTTGGTAACTTGATGTTCTTGGGGGTTTGTCCAGCCTTTATCTGCCATCTCCACCCCCCACCCCCCACCCCCAGGCCACATTGTTCTGTGGTCTGAGTGTTGGTTCAGCTCCCTGGGGGATGATGCTTTGGGCTCCGCAGGTGTCATGGGTCATGGAAACCCCCCAGCCCTGCCCAAGCCTGAGGAAGACAGAGGGGAAAGCTTTTTCATAGCCTGACAAACAAGTATTTCCTGTCAGCCCCCAGCTGTCAGAGAAATCAGTCCCTCTGGTAATTGAGAAGAGCCCCACCCATGCCAGCCTCCCACCCCCCAAATCCCAGGATCTGATGAGAAAGGACATCTGCACTGTCCAGTAGAACTTTCTGCAATAACTGAAAGTTTCTTTTGCTTTTTCAGTGTGGTAGCCACCAGCCACATGTGGCTGCTCAGCACTGAGGCTGTGGCTAGTCTGAGTCGGGGTGTACACTGTAAAAGTGCTTGGTGGATTCAGAAGACAATATGAACAAAGGAATGTAAAAGAGCTCTTTAATGTTTTATATTGACTTTGTAATTTTATGTGATTATGTGTTGAAGTGATATTTGGGGTATAAATAAAATAATTAAAATCTTTTTTTTTTTTTTTGAGACGAAGTTTCGCTCCTTTTGCCCAGGCTGGAGTGCAATGGTGCAATCTTGGCTCGCCACAACCCGCCTCCTGGATTCAAGTGATTCTCCTCCCTCAGCTTTCTGAGGCTGAGGGTAGCTGGGATTACAGGCATGAGCCACCACACCCAGATAATTTGTATTTTTAGTAGACACCGGGTTTCTCCATGTTGGCCAGGCTGGTCTCAAGCTCCCAACCTCAGGTGATCGGCCTGCCTTGGCCTCCTAAAGTTCTGGGATTACAGGCGTGGGCCACTGCACCTGACCCTTGTTTGACTTTTAATATGGCTACTAGAACATGCCAAATACATGTCTTGGATAGTCTCGTTCTAGAGAGTGTAGCCTGACAGCTGCTGTCCTGCCCTAGAAAGGGCTATCTTGGCTTCAGTGGGGAGAAGTGAAACCCACCGGGGCACCTCCCTAATCTCCCACATGCTTCCAGCCCCCTGCTCCCCAGCCTGCCACCTCGGTTACAGAGGAGCAAGTGACTTGGGCAGTGTTCACTGTGGCAGCCACTCTGGTAATACATTACTCTGGGGTGGGGTCAGCAAGTTAGGTTACTGAGGGAGCTTCTGTTGGGGTGGAGTGGCTGGTTAGGGTGCATGGACATGGGCTCGAGCGTGTGTAACTGGACAAAGGAGGTCATGAGCCCTGCATGGAATCCTGGCTCTGGGCAGTAGAATAATGGCTACCATGGACTGGGTGCTTATGGCCTGCCAAGCTCTATACCGGGAATGTTTATCATCCTTCTGAATCCTCCCACTGGGCTGGAAGGTGCCATGATGCCCATTTTGCAGATGAGGATGATTGAGGGCCTAAGTTGTAACATATCGGCCTAGAGTCCTGCTATTTGTAAGTGGCAAGAGCTTGTAGTGAAGCCTCTCTCTGATTCAAGGTCATGCTCTTTGCCCCACATCCCTCCTGTCTGGGCTTAGCGCCTCTTCGCGCCAACCCTTAGTTTCTGTATGAAAACAAAGGGGACTGGCCACTTGCTCACAGGAGGTGCAGGGAGGGCAGAGACAAGCACAGGCTTGAGACTCAGCCTGTCTTCACTGGGCCCCTCTTTCTTAGGTTTGGGCCTGAATTTTTTTTTTTTTTTTTTGAGATGGAGTCTCACTCTGTTGCCCAGGCTGGAGTGCAATGGTGTGATCTTGGCTCACTGCAACCTTTGTCTCCAGGTTCAAGTAATTCTCCTACCTCAGCCTCCCGAGTACCTGGGATTACAGGCATGCACCACCCAACCTGGCTATTTTTTCTGTATTTTTAGTAGAGACAGGGTTTCACCATTTGGCCAGGCTGGTCTCGAACTCCTAACTTTTGATCTGCCCACCTCAGCCTCCCAAAGTGCTGGGATTACAGGCATGAGCCACCGTGCCTGGCCTTTTTTTTTTTTTTTTTTTTTTTTGAGGTAGAATCTTGCTCTGTTGCCTAGGCTGGAGTGCAATGGTGTGAACTTGGCTTGCTGCAACTTCCGCCTCCCGGGTTCAAGCGATTCTTATGCTTCAGCCTCCCAAGTAGCTGGGATTACAGGTGCCTGCCATAACACCTGGCTAACTTTTTGTATTTTTAGTAGAGATGGAGTTTCAGAAGATTGGCCAGGCTGGTTTCGAACTCTTGACCTCAGGTGATCCACCTTCCTTGGCCTCCCAAAGTGCTGGGATTACAGACATGAGCCACCGTGCCTGGCCTGGGCCTGAATTTTGAAAAGACCTGGTAGAGAAGCCAGGTACAGAGGGGTTGGGCAGCCAGGCCTGATGCTTCGGTGGACCCTCTGCAGAGTGAGCTGGGAAAGCACAGTTTGCTACACTCCAGGCATTTTTCTGCAACCCTGCTTCCTTGGCCAAGTGGCTGTTAAATTCCAAATAAATATTAAGCCAGAGCAGGCTGGGTCCACTGGCTCATGGCTGTAATCCTAGCATGTCAGGAGGATCTTTTGAATCCAGGAGTTTGAGGCTAGCCTGGGCATCATAGGGAGACTTTGTCTGTATTTAAAACAAAACCAAAAACTAGCTTGGTATGATGGTGCATGCTTATAGTCCCAGCTACTCAGGAGGCTGGGGTTGGAGGATTGCCTGAGCCCAGGAACTTGAGGCTGCATTGAGTTACGATTGTGCCATTGTACTCCAGCCCGGGCAACAGAACATGACCCTGTCTATTAGAAGGAAAAAAAAAAAAAAAAAAAAGGCCAGAGCCCTTCATTGTGTGTGAAGGAGTGTGTTGGGAGAGCAGGGGGAATACCCAGCCTTGACTTTAATCTCCTTACCTAAGGGTGGCAGACTTGGCTCAGAGGTAGTGGAGTTCATCACATAATCTTAGTTTTGGGGGCCTGAGGATGGTAGTACCCTAAGTGCCAGTGTCTCCTCTTGTCCCTCCACTTGGCACTCAGGGGAACTGGGGAATCTCTGTCTCCATACAAGTCCACCCAGGCCACTGCCTCAAAGCTTCCTGCACCTTGCCTGGAGAGAACCTTTCTGGTTTTCCTTTTTTTTGACTTCTGATCCTTTCTTCTGAGGGCTGTGAGTTGTGGTAGAACCAAGACTCTAGGAAAAGTGTCCTAATTAGCCTGGGAAGGTGGCGGGGTTGCCCCACCAGGGCTCCTCCTGACCACCGTTATCCCAGTGACCTCTGGCGCATCACTTCCCTCAGCGAGTCTCAGTTTTCCTCATCTCTAAAAGGGGAGTGTTGGTGGTGAGAAAACATTCGCTGGAGAGTTGTGAGGACCTAGTGAGTACACATAAAAGGGCTTGCTTGCCAGTAAAGCATGCGGTACCAGCATGAGTGGTCCTTTTGTGTAGCTGAATGGACGTTTTTCAGACACGACGGAATTGGAAAGAGTGTGGGACTAGAGAAGTCCTAACACCGAAGAGCTGAGTGACCTTAGCTTAGAGTAATTTAGGTAACTTAACCTCCCCAAGCCTCAGTGTCGTCATCTGTGAAATAGGGTGTTTGAGAGGATTTAAGTGAGGTTGCAGTGCCATCTGTTCAGAGCAGATGCTCTGTTGCTGGCTCATTTTTCCAAATGCGTGGCTTGGGGGTATGATGCGCTTAGCAGAAGGCTACCAAGAATGCTTATCTAGCGTCTTTTCAAAGTGTACAGATATCATTTCCTGGCTCAATTATCTCCAGCAAATGCATTTTAATCTTCCTCCGAGCATCCTGCAGTGCCTGCCAGGGACACTTGTGAGCCAGAGTTATCTTGGTATGGAGCACAGCACCCTCCAGGAGCCATGCAGTGTATTTCCAATGCCTTGATTCTCACAGCTGTCTTGACAGCAGGGAGGAGACCATTATCCCCATCTGGGAAGACAGAGTCTCAGAATGTGGGGATGAGCCTACCTGTGCGTATTCCACATAGCTCTTGGAAAAACAGTCTAGAAGCTCTAAAAACACCTTTGCTGTCCACTTCCTTTGCTGTTTACTTCTTTCCTGGAAGAGAAGTGAGAAGGGTGAGGAGTTTCCTGGCTAGAAATTCTAGTGCATCTTGGTCTTGCAGAACGTTTGGCTGTGAAGAGGGAGGCCAAGAAACGGGACGGTGGCTGGTGCTGGAACCCTGACAGGCAGCTGACCGTACTGTCATGACATCTCAGAGCCAGAAGCCTCTTACCGGTCTCCCAGGCTGAGCGCGCTGGAGGTGCCGTCTCTCTTAGCTTCGGGGAGGTGGAAGGCCAGGAGGGTGCGGAGGGTGCGTGCCGTGCACCGAGGGCTGTCTGTACTTGGCTGGCAAGAAACTGAACAGTGCTAGTGGGTGGGGAAGGGGAGCATCATTGGTCACTGGGGGTCTGGAACTGAGAAAGACAGGACAACAGCCTGCTCTCTGGAGCAGTTAGGCCCCACTCAGGAGGGACCTGTGGAGCGTTGGGCCAGGTTTCCTGCAGGACCTGGGGCGAAGTGGGAGTGGGGTGCTTCTGGGGTGTCAGGGCTGGGCTGTGGCTCCTTGGTTGAGGTATCTCCATAGGGAGAATGTGTGATTTAAAGGCAGCTTGGTCAGCTTAGAAATGGAAGTTCCTGAGGCAAACATTGGCAGTGGGCTGCCCCGGGGAGAGGGCACTCAGGGCCAGACTCCTCTGTATCCCATCTCACCAGTGAGACCGTTGCTGTGATGCACCCCAGGCCTCCAGGTTTGTTTGCTCTCTGCCACACGTGGCAGTTCTTTTTTTTTTTTTCTTTGAGATGGAGTTTCACTCTTGTTGGAGTGCAAGAGGCTGAAGTGCAGTGGCGTGATTTCAGCTCACCGCAGTCTCTGCCTCCCGGGTTCAAGCGATTCTCCTGCCTCAGCCTCCTGAGTAGCTGGGATTACAGGCATGCGCCACCGTGCCTGGCTAATTTTGTATTTTTTAGTAGAGATGGGGTTTCTCCATGTTGATCAGGCTGGTCTCAAACTCCCAACCTCAGATGATCTGCCTGCCTTGGCCTCCCAAAGTTCTGGGATTACAGGTGTGAGCCACCACGCCTGGCCTTGGCAATTCTTAAAACTAGTGTTTGGTGTTAGGATAAGCACACCTGACAAACATCTGCTTAAGTATAAGCTTGCTCACCAAGGAGAATACACTGAGTGATGTGGACTTTCTAGGATAGTGGAACCCGAGTGGTTCTGTGCAACTGATAGCAGTCATGTGTATGCCAAGTTAGCTTGAGCCAACTCCTAAGGGCTGGAGTAGACCAGATCCTGAACCCCTTGTCCCCTCATCAAGGTCCTGATGTGCCTCTAGCCTTTGCTTTGACGACCCCAGCAAAACTCTCTGCTCTTTCTCCCTGCAGTGACTTTTGTGCTTTCTGAGCTAGGTTAGGTTTCCATCACCAATCTGTGGAGAAAATGTTTACATCCCAAGCCGTTTCCTCCTTCAGAGCTGTACTCTAGCCAGTTTCCACAGCACATAAATGTGAGTATTTCTTCTCTGAAGAGGAGGATGCCAGGCATCCTGGAGGGGTGATAAGGTGGCATAAAATTCAGGCTCAATTAAGATGTATTGAGAATGCCCGGGTGCAGTGGCTCACACCTGTAATCCCAGCACTTTGGGAGGCCAAGGCTGGTGGATCACCTGAGGTCAGGAGTTCAAGAGCAGCCTGGCCAACATGGTGAAAACTTGTCTCTACAAAAATTAGCTGAATGTGCTGTTGCATTCCTGTAATGCCAGCTACTCAGGAGGCTGAGGCAGGAGAATTGCTTAAACCCTGGAGGTGGAGGTTACAGTGAGCTGAGATTGCTCCACTGGACTCCAGCCTGGGTGACAGAGTGAGACACTCCATCTCAAAAAAAAAAAAATGTATTGAGAACCTACAGTAGGCTGGGTTTGGATCTAGACATCATTCCTTTTCATTTTTACTTTGTTTATATTGTAAAATATTATGCAGACTCAGAAAAGTACACAAACCATAAATGTATAGCTTGGCGAATTATCACAAAGTGAACACTCTTGTAACCACTGTCCAAGAAAGGGAACCCTGCCAGCACCCCCGAATGCTCCCTGATCATAACCCCTTCCCTTATTGCCACACACAACGTTAGCTTGACGTTTATAGTTGTTGCCTCTCTGCTTAAAATAATTATTTACCAATAATATGAATGCCTAAATGCTGTAATTTAGTTGTGCCTGTTTTTTGAACTTTCTACAAAGCTAATCATGCTGTATATATTCTTTAGTATCAGATTTTCTTCATTCAGCATTGTTGTGAAATCCATGCATTTTCATTGACTAGCTGTCATTTGTTCATTTTCATCGCTGTGCGTTTTTTGATTTATTGATTAGCACAATTTTTGTATCCATTCTCCTGTTGAACGTTTTATTTCTTTACATAAATAAGGATATTCCTTAAATGTTGCTGTGGTCTAGACGCGGTGGCTCATGCCTGTAATCCTCATACTTTGGGAGTCTGAGGCAGGAAGATCACCTGAGCCCAGGAGTTCAAGACCAGCCTGGGCAACATGGCAAGACTCCTTCTCTATATATAAAAAAAATGCTGCATGAGTACTGTTGGCCATGACTGTTGGTCAGCCTGTATTGCATATGTGCACACACACACTTGTTTTGGGTGTACGTGGAGGTGGAATCACTGCATCTCATCCCATCTTCACATTAACCTTGTAAGCCGATGGGGAGGAGTGGCTCAGCTTAGCAAGTGTGTGTCTGCTGGGACCCCAGGGAAGCTCTGCTTACTGTCCTATGCCTCTGTCCCTTGGGTTGTCTCTGAGCTTCTCTTGGGGACACATCCTTTTCCAGGTGAGGAATTAGAGCAGTAAAGCTTGCTTGCTGCTTACGTTTAACCCCTGCAAGGCAGGATATGGTAGCTGTGTGTAGCCAGTGTCGGGGGCAGGTGAAGAAGGGTGTAGGGCTGTGTTGGGGTACAGCCCGCTCATCACACAGGTCCTCCAGAGTGGACCTGAACACCCTGCCCCTTTAATCTTTGGTGTCTGCCTGCAGTGTTTCCTCCCAAGTGGGTTTGGTGTCCTTCCAGCATATTGAGTGGAGAATGGTCAGAAAGACCGAGACTTCAGCCGCTGCTTGCGGTGCAGCTAAGCTCTTAATGTGTTTTCATAATCAAAGCAGAAAGGTCCCATTGTAGCTCTAACGCCTTTGCCATAAAGCACTTTTTGTTTCCTAACAAAATTCCAAGTCGCAAAAGCAAGTCAGCTTAGCAGGAACACAATACCAATGAATGGCCATTTGCCACTTGCAACAGCTAGACAAGCTCCCAGTAAATCACAGGCGGCCAGCCCGTGTTTTATTTGGGCACCCCAAAGACACGAAAATACTTGCAGGCTGCTTGGAGGAAAACAGTTACTAACTAAGATATTGGAAGTCATATTTATCACCCAGGAATTATAATCTGATATTAAGGTGCCAGTTAGGGTTTGTTTGGCTACGTTATTTCAGAAAATTAAGTAAGGCTGGACGTGGTAGCTCACGCCTGTAATCTCAGCACTTTGGGAGGCTGAGACAGGTGGATCACCTGAGGTCAGGAGTTCAAGACCAGCCTGGCCAACACGGAGAAACCCTGTCTCTATTAAAAATACAAACAATTAGGCCAGGCGTGGTGGCTCATGCCTGTAATCCCAGCACTTTGGGAGGTCAAGGCAGGTGGATCACGAGGTCAGGAGATTGAGACCATCCTGGCCAACATGGTGAAACCCCATCTCTAATAAAAATACAAAAATTAGCCGGGCGTGGTGGTATGCACCTGTAGTCCTAGCTACTCAGGAGGCTGAGGCAGGAGAATCTCTTGAACCCAGGAGGCGGAGGCTGCAATAAGCTGAGATCGCACCACTGAACTTCAGCCTAGGTGACAAAGTGAGACTCTGTCTTAAAAAAAAAAAACGAAAAAACCCCCCAAAAATTCGCTGGGCATGGTGGTGGCATATGCCTGTAATTCCAGCCACTCAGGAGGCTGAGGCAGGAGAATCCCTTGAACCTGGGAGGCAGAGGTTGCAGGGAGCCAAGATTGCACCATTGCACTCCAACCTGGGCAACAAGAGCAAAGCTCCATCTCAAAAAAAGAAAAGAAAAGTAACACTGGAAGTAAGGGATTATTTTTCTTATGAAACAAAAGGTCCAGAGGCTGACAGTCTTAGGGCTCCACATTGCTTCCTCCTCTCTTTTTGCTTTATCATCTTCAGCACATAGCCTCATGCTCCTAAGATGGCGGCTTTATCTCCAGGCTTCACGTCTGCATTCCAGGTAGGAATTTTAATGCCTCTTACCCATTTTAATGAGGAAAACTAACTTTCTGGAAGTACCAAGCAACAGGCTTTTCCTTACATTTCATTGGTGAGAACTGGATCACATGGCAACTGCTGGTTGTCAGAGGGGCTAGGAGCCAAACACATTATTATCTGAACCAAATCAAGGATTCCTAAGGTTAAGGAAGGAAAAGGAGGATGGACACAGGAAGGCAGCTAACAGCAGGTGCCATAATTCACTGGATAAAATAGGAAACAAGTTGTTTCATATAAAGCAAATTTGTATTTGGTAACTGAAACATAGTCCTGTAAGCACCGAAGTGTATTTTCATTATTTAAATTGCAGTCCTGCGCCACGTTGTCAACAATGGAGCACGTGTATGACAGTAATCCCATAAGATTATAGTACTGTGTTTTTACTGTACCTTTTCTGTGCTCTGATATGTTTAGATTTGTCTTACAAATGTGTTACAATTGCCTACTGTACCATCACTCTATGATGTTCACACAAAGCCGAAATCACCTAAGGACACATTTCTCAGAATGTATTTCTGTCGTTACGCGACGCATGACTGTAGTTTGAGAAGATATATTTTCTCCTAAACAACTTAATGACTTTCAGTGTGGCTGGGAGTCTCCGTAGGCTCTCCTGAGGTGTGGTTTGAACAGCCACTTTTGCCTCTCATATAATGGTCCCAGAAAATTTTGCTTTTTGAATCTTGGTTCTGTTTTGTAGTTTCTTTCACTTACTCTGTTATTGCCGTTGGGTCTTGTGGCCTCTGTGCATTTACCGCTAAAAATTACCTGGTTCTTTTCACCTTAAAATGTTCTGCTTTACCAGAATCTATGGATAAGAAAAACCAGAGAACCCAACGCAGTAGAAATGCATGCGGCTTGAGGAAGAAGGCTCTGGGTGAAACCAGACTCTCCTCTAGGTGAGGTAAGGCTTTCATGAGCAGGCTTAGTTTGTTTTATCAGCTCTGATCTCTTTTCCCCTATCAGGTAAAAGAATGAAGGGAGGATTTTGCAATCTTCTTCTCCGGTCCAGGTGACATTTAACAATTGGCTGTCCGTGGCTGACTTAATGCCAGTTTTCTCATCACCATTCAACATAGCTTCCTCCCTTCCTCATCTGTATTTGTGAATGTAGCCCCTATTTTATAAAGTACAACCTCGAGAAAACCTGGTTTTACCTAATTAAGAGACCTGTCACATCCAGGAAGTTGCCAAAGGAGGAAATCAAGAAAAGTTAACTGTGTGACGTTGGGCGGGCTACCTGATCTCTGTTTTCTCATCTGCGAAAGAGCAGTCGTAGTAATGATTCCCTTATGATCATCCTAAGAAACGAGAATGAGTTAAATGGAACAGTGCCTAGCATGTAGTAAATGCTCAAAAAAGCTGTTATTAATATTATCATCATTAGCGCAGATGGGGTGTGTTCAGTGTGGAATTGGGCTACCCTGGAGGGTGTTAGGAAGGAGGCCATGTGAGCTACATTTACCTGATGAGAGAGAGAAACCCACTGTTGGAACAGATGTCTTCGTGTGCCTCTGTCCTGGCTTCCTTTCTGTGACAGTGCAGAGTGGAGTCTCTCTCCCCACCTTTTTATCCTTTCTTCCTTCTGTCATTTTCATATCTAATTATAAGACTAGTACATGTTCTTGCGGAAAATGCGAAAGACATAAAAGAAAATTGAGACACTCTTAAAAATATATGTGTATATAGAGAGAACTTTTCAAAGGTGGGAATCCGTACTTTTTGCTCTATAGCCTGCTTTCATTTTTCATTTTCTTTCTTTTTTAATATTTGAAGAGATTTATTCTGAGTCAAACGTGAAGGCCATGATCCACAACAGCCTCAGGAGATCCTGGGAACATGTGCCTGTGGTGGTTGGGTTACAGCTTGGTTTTATACATTTTCATGAGACAGAATGACCAGCCTAAACATTAAAACGGAGATCTTAAGACAAAAGAGACTCTGTGGCAAAGAGATACCAGATTCCAACTTGATCTAGTATAACATCATGTGACAGATAGCAAGCCCTGAAAGAAACAAAAACAAAAGTATTTTATCCTAAAATATATTTCTTTGATATATTTTGAAATGGCGCTGCAAAGCTCTCTTGTGGGGGAAATTTACATTCTGTAGAGAATACCCTTCCCTTTCTAGGTAATTTTCTGATCCAGAAAAGATTGACTGAGATCCTAATGCCTTTTAAAGGTCTGAATGGGAAACATTTGCCATCTACTGCCTTTAAGGGTGGCTACTCATGAGATTTCGTCTACATAATAAGAACCTTGGGCTCCACAACCCCTTATCTTAACCCAGACACTCCTTTCTATTGATTTCAGGTCTTTAGATAATAACTCTTTCTTTTTCTTTCTTTCTTTTTTTTGAGCTGGCATCTCACTCTGTGGCCCAGGCTGGAGTGCAGTGGCGTGACTGCAACATCCATCCCACCCACCCCCTACTCCTACTCAAGCTACCCTCCCACTTAACCCTCCTGAGTAGCTGGGACTACAGGTACACACCACCCTGCCTGGCTAATTTTATACTTTTAGTGGAGATGGGGTTTTGCCATAGTTGCCCAGGCCGGTCTCAAACTCCTGAGCTCAAGTGATCTGCCCACCTTGGCCTCCCAAAATGCTGAGATTACAGTCTTGAGCTGCTGTGCCTGGCCGACAATAATTCTTTCCTTTTCATTGGACGATAAACTATGAGTGTTATTGAGTGCCACTGCTGTGTAGCATTTCATCAGATGGATTTCAGCCTGGAGTTGGAAGAGACCACTGAGGATTGAAGATAGATTGGTTTTCCTGGGTAATCTCAGAGAATCCACCCTTGGCCCACTTCTGTATTGTAAGACTTGCTTTTTTCTAACTAAGGGACTGAGTGCATTGCAATTGGGTCCCTATATTATGTAACTGTGGATGTTGTAAGCTTGGATTGTGAGTGGAAGATTTGGGGGCCTGGGAGGATTCCAGATATAGGCAAGAATGGAAGAGGAATGATTGTAAGCTAAAGCAGTAACACGATTCAAGCTGTGTATTCATTTGGTCATTATTGAGGACCTGCTGTGTGCCACCACATGAGGCCAGATGTATTTGATACAGAAATAAATAAGAGGACCTTCTAGTTTCAGACAGCATCTGTCTTAGTGAGTGAAGACTTAAAAAACCAATTCATGCAGTAGGTTGTTAGGAATGCTCTGAATGAAATCTATCCTGTCCTCAAAAGGAGTCTGAAGGAGGGGGTTGGCATACAGGCTCTGGCACAGGCTTTGTCGGGGGCAGGGCATTCCAGGTGGAGAGAGCCTGTGGACAAGGCCCCAGAGGTGTGCAACAGCCTGGATGGATTAGCTTAGCAGAAATGAAGCAAGAGCTACGCCTTTTCATTTCTCAAACCATTTAATACTGGGTGGAGTAGCTATACTTGTGAAATTTGGCGTGAACCTTAATATTCTTAAAGGCAAAGGCAGAAGGTATGTATTTCTGAAGCATCCTGTAGTTTCTGTCTTTTCTCCGGGAAAGCGTAACTCTCCCCTGGAAAAGCCTAGAAGTTGTTTCTGTTAACTCTGTTTGCTGTCTACCTGCCCACCCAGTGCCCATTCATCATCTGGTGCCCACTCTCTATGAGGCGCTGTGGGGGGGCTCAGAGCCTGACCTTGCCAGGCCCTTGCAATCTGGAGAGGTGGACTTCTATGTTGATCATTGATGTTCTGTGCCAGCAAGTTCTGTGGGAAAATAGAGGTGGGGACAAGAACAGCGTTGGCAGGAGTTGGGAAAGCTCAAAGGAGAGGAAAAGCGACGGACACTCCCTAGACCCTCTTCCCGCTCCACCAAAGGCAGAGCCTTCATAGTGCTGGAAATATTCCATATCCCTCCATTGTGCTGTGGTAGAAAAAAGGGAACGAGCCCTCCAGGGAAGTGGGATTTGTTGTGGCCTGCACTGGCTGGGTGCTAGAGTAGGATGCGTGCATCAGTAGCCCTGCATAGCACGCTAGAGGCAAGGAAGTGACCGCTCAGGTGCTGGGTGATGTGTCCAGGGTCACACTGCCTACAAGTGGCAGGGCTGCGCTTGCTGCAGGCGTGCTTGACCCCGAAGCCCTGGTTCATCTCACCCTACCCGGGGCTGCAGAACTCACTTCCAGGCCTTGTAAGACTGCTGGTGGGTAGTGGTCACAGTGGGAGGAGTAATGGTTGGACAGAGACTGCCCTAAATATGGCTCCTGGTGGTCAGGATAGGGAAGCCCTGGGTGTGGTTCCCCTGCAGGGAGGAGTCCTGAGGCCTTGGAGAGGAGGTTTTTGTTTTGTTAAAATTGTTGTGAAAGACTCGGTTCCCCCAACCCTTTAACAATCCCAAATAGCTCCCACCCCTTGGTTGGGAATCTGGGAGGCACTGCGGCTCTCTGGGTCTTGGGCTCCCTCTCTCCAGCTGCAGGTCCAGGCCTGCTTTGTGGCTCAAGCGTGGGGCCACATGGAGGTTGAATCAACTGCTCCCTTAGGGCTCCCGGGGCGGAGGACAGGAAATCCCTCCAAGATTGTTGAGTTAGGCAGTCCTCCTTCCCACACCATGTTACAGCTGAGGGAAGGAGGCTCCTTCAGCCCCAGGCATTTGGTGATTGTCCATGTTGGCCTGGTTTCTTCTCTGATCTGGGCGGGGCGTGTTTGATGCCAAGAACAGGCAGCCTGAGTGGTGATGGTCAGTCAGTGCCACTCTGTCCATCCCGGGACCGCAGCTGTCCCCGTTCTCTGCACAGCCCGGCCTTGGACGCTTGCTTGTGGGGTCTGCAATGTGAGCATTTAGAGCTGCCAGGTTTGTGGGGGATTTTGCCACGGTCAAGACCAAACCGAACCAAACTACAAAGCAAGGAGCTCTACTGAGCTGTGTGTTTAAGCTTCAAACTGGGACGGATCGTGGTGACGGACCTAGAGTCTAAGACCAAAGGAAAGTCCAGGGCACAGGCTTTGAATCTGGGCCGCACCGCCTGAGAGCTGTGAGCTTTCAGGGAGTTCTTCTTCCAGCCCAGGCCGTTTCCCCATCCAGGAGTGGGGATGATAATACTGAACCTGGCAGGGCTGCTGTTAGATCATCGGCGCCGGGTGCAGCGGCGCCGCTGTACGTGGCAGGGGTGGTGCTTTGCAGATGGGAGAAGGAATAAACCTGCAGCTGACAGGTCAGGCCCTTTGCTGCGCCCTTTACCCTGAATTATTTCATTTCACTCCGTAACACTTCTGAAGTAGGCTACAGTCTTCCCATCTGACAGCTACTGAAAGGAGTTTCTGAGAGTTTCTGAAACTTGTCCAAGTTCATGTAGCAAATGGAGTTTAACTTACAAATTCTTTCCACCTTGCCGTGAGAAAATTTCCATTCCTGCAGAAGATGGCCTTCTAGACAGGGCACCAAAGGAATTGAAGTCACTCACTGGGACACATTCCTAGATCCAAGTAGTTTCTGTATCTTGTTACAGGCCAGACAGTAGAAAATGCAGTAGGTAAATATCCTCAAATGGTTTATGTGCCTGTGGAGGGAGAGAATTAATTTTTTCCCCTCCCTGGACTCTGGAAAGCTTAATCTTCTAAAGCTTAATCTTTAGAAAGGGCTCAGAAACTCTGCTTGGTGCACGTAAGTGCTGTGTCCCCTAAGGCGTTGGTTAACTAAAAAGAAAATAAATAAATAAGTAAATAAAATGCTAATCGTGCCACCAGCCCTGAAGTCTCCTTGTCTCCGCTGGCTTTTCTGTGCAGAACGGGCACAGTGGAGCTTTGTTCTTTTGCCCCTTTGTCCGAACGAGGCCTCTCTGGGGCTGACTCACAGGCAGGGAGGCCAGGCCGTGCCCGCCCAGGTTTCCCAGGCCTCGCTGCCTCCAGCTTCCACTGACCTCCTTTCCCGAGGGTGGGGTGGCCCTCTGCCAGTAGATGGGAGGGCACACTGCGTTCACCCTTATCCATTTCTCCCAGTGGACAAAAGGGGCTGAAAGCAGGTTGCAGGAGTGTGTGGGAGGTGTGGTTCCCTATTTGCCAGTAGGCCTCGCTAGAATCTTCCTGAAATCTTGTATCCCTGTGAGCAGAGAGCAGGCACTATGGGCTGTTTGGCCTTAGGTCTGCTTCCTGCCTTGGGCAGTGTGTGGATGGGAGCCTGGTCCTGAAGCACTGGTGGCTGTCACCCATGGGAAGGTTGTTCAGTACCCTGAACCCTGTCCACAGGTTTCAGTCACCTGCTGCTTCTAAAACACCCCCATACCTGGAGCACAGCCTGGGCGGGCTGACTTAGTACCTGTGGGGTGGGACCTGGCCAGGCATCTCTGTATGTATACCCCTTCCAAGTGATTCTGACACACAGGGTGGGTGGAAAGCCCCTGGTTAGGATACCTGAGCTGAAAGGACTGCTCAGGAGTTCTTGTTCCACCCTTCAGTTTACCCATGAGGACAGTGAGTTGACAAAGCCCACCTTTTTTTTTTTGAGGCAGGGTCTAGCTCCGTTGCCCAGGTTGGAGTGCAGTAGCTTACTGCAGTCCCGACCTCCTGGGCTCAGGCAAGCCTCATGCTCAGCCTCCCCAGTAGCTGGGACCACAGACATGGACCACCACGTCTGGCTAGTTTGTGAACTTTTTGTAGAGATGGGGTCTCACTACATTGCCCAGGGTGGTCTCAAACTCCTAGGCTCAAGTGATCCGCCTGCCTCAGCCTCTTAAAGCATAGGAATTACAGGTGTGGGCCACTGCCCCTGGCCGGCAAAGGCTACTCTGATGGAGGCAGATGGGTTAGAAGCAGGTCTCCTGAAGTCTGTCTGAGCTCGAGGCTTTCCCCAAAGCACTGCCTGTTCCCTTGTGAATCCCCACGCTCATGGTTATGGGAAAGGCAGGCAGTTGGAATTATGATGTTGTTGATAAAAATGTCTGCTCATCACCCATGCTGGCAGGGAGACCAGGCTTTCTTAGGTTTAAAATTTCTTCATTCTTTATCTTGCACGTATTTGCCACTACATCTTTTCACATGGCATCACAAGTATTAATTTTCTAGGCTGAGTTCTCAGAGGGCAGGTTCCGGGCAATGGCCGGGTTACAGCCATTGTTATACACTGGTACCTGGCCAGAGCAAGTGTTCAATAAATGTTGTGGAGTGGAAAGGTGGATACCAGACCCCGAGCCTTGAGCCAGTTGGGACGTCTCTCTGAGCCCCTGGGTTAAGTGGGTCAAGGCAACTACCCTTGCATTTAGGGCAAGTTCACATGAAAAATCCATAGCCAAGCAGAGTCAGGAAAAACAGGACTGAGAAGGAGCTGTGAACTTGATCCTAGGAATACTGGCTTACCTAAAAATAAACAACCACGCAATCCTCCACACAGCTTCGGCCTCCACTCCCTGTGGCCCTCCCTCCCAGTTTGCCTTTGCAGTGAGCAGATCCAGTATACATGTCACAGCTGGAATCTGGCTTGTGTTTGGAAATAAACAACTTGGCCCCTCTCTCTGCCTGGGATTTTCCTTTATCAGGAAATGCTCATGAGCCACCACCCGAGATGAGGTGTTTCTTTCCAGCAGAGATGAGATGTTCTTTTTAGCAGCCTGCCCAAGAACTCCAGGGAAAAGAGGGAGGGCTTTGTGGTGGGACAAACACCTTTACATTGTCCTCTTCTGATTGGTATTTGGAGAAGGCCTGAGGGAGTATGCTGGATATGAAATAATTTGAGGGGTGGTGAATGTAGAGGACTAATCCACCACCACCCCAGCAAGACTACAGTGGGGGGACGTCTGTGTCTGTCTTACAGGGGGAGATACCATAGATAGAGAGCGGTGGGCGACCTGCTGTGAATGCTGGCTGCCCAGCTGGCTTGCTTTGTGCAGGGTGGCAGGTCCTCAGGCAGCAGCCAGGCAACACTTTGGGGAATGTAGCTCAGGGGGTTTCTGTGTTTCTGCTGTAGCTAGTTCAGAGTACTAAGAAAGGAGAAAAGAGAGTCCTGCTACCCTCATGTTAGGTAGGAACTGGCAGTTCAGAAATATAGCGTGGGGAAAGGCCTCCTTCTCAGACAGGGCCCTGGGGAGTGTAAACTGGTACAACTACTCTTAAGAGAAACTTGACCCTATGTGGTGAACTTAGGAATGTACATACCCTGTAGCCAAAAATTTTACTTCTAGTATCTGTGCCGAAAAACTAGCATGCAAGTGCTCAAGGAGAAACAGATGTACATTGTAGCATTTTTGGTGATTATGAAAAGCTCGAAGGAACCTAAAAGCCTATTATAAGGTGGGAAATACATCAGTAAGTGATGGTTTACATAATGTAGTACTTTCCAGCAGTTCCATCTGACTTACATGAATCAGTGCAACTGCATTTAAGAAAAACGTTGATAGAAAGTCAGGTTGCAGAATCTGTGTAGTAATGATACCATTTCTGTAAGGTAAAAAAAAAAAAAAAGGCAGGAAAGATACCATTTTTGTGTGTTTGAATTATTTAGAAAATGAGAGACATGTTGCTGCCATCAAGTTGCTCATCAGTCTAATGGGGGAAAACTGGCAAATAAACAGCTGGAGGCTTCCAGACAGTGACTGCTGACGTTATTGACCAAGTTCCTTGTCTTGCAAGACGTGACCAGTTCGGATGGGATGTTAGATAAAATGGGGTTCAAATAACAGTAACTCAAGCAAGTTAATTTTTCTCACACATAAAAGAAGTCTGCATGTAGGTAGCCCAATGTTGGTGTGGTGGGTCCGCAAAGTCATTAGGATCAGGTTCCTTCCAGCTCACCCTTCTGCCATTCCTTGTCCTTATGTTCCAAGATAGCTGCTGAAGCTCCAGTTTTCACATAGCTTTCCAGGGAGCAGGATGGATGAACTGGAGGATGATGTTTCCTGTAAATATTCCTTTTGAAATTACCACTTGGCACTTCCCTTTATGTGTCATTGGCCAGGCATTGGTCACACAGCTACACCTAGCTGCAAGGGAGGATGGAAATCAGCCAGCTAAAACCTCAGCATTCTGTTAGGAAGAAAGGAGAGTGGAAAGTGGGAGGCCACCACTACCTGATGCAAGATGAGATAACGAGTTTGGGTACCTCTGGCCCGTGCAGGTTGGCCATCCGTTTGGGGATTAGATTGGGCTGGAGCTTATGAGAGGAGTGGGGTTCAGAGTTTTCTAAATTGGGAGGCATCAGCATGTCGGTGATTGTGGGAGTCCTAGGAAGGAGGCTGCTGAGTTGTCAGAAAGGTAGAAGAACTGGGAAGCTAGAGGTGGGCATGTCCAGGACGAGAGACCGTCTGGCCAGATGCCCCAGTGAGGTCAAGCAGGATGAGGGTGGGAGTGAGAACACGGACTCTGGGGGCTTCTGCAAGAGCAGTGTGGAGTAGAGAGACTAAGCTCAATGGAGGAGTAATATTGAACAGCTGAGGGAATGTGTCAAGATCTTTGAAACTGAAGGGAATGAGAGAGAAGGGGGAGCTGGAGAGAAAGTATTTCTTAAGGCCAGAAAGATGTAAATGCAGGTTGGAGGCTGAAGGACAGTCAGACCTCCCCTCCGTATCCCCTTCCCAAGGAGGAAGGTAATGGTGGGAGGTGAGGAAAGGCAAGTCCAGCAAGTACGGGCTGGTGGCCTTCAGTGTCTCTGCAAAGGGGCTTGTAGAGCATGAAACTGGTGAGAGGCTGCCCCAGGAATGGGGGAAGAGCAAGGAATTAGGTAGGATCACGTCAAAGAGCTGCTAAGCCAGAGGAAGTAGGTCAAAACCTAGAACTTTGGATGTCCCCAGCCCACCTGCACATTGAATTTTCTCCAGTAGCAATTACAGGAGCAGAGAAAAAGAGATTACCCAGGATTAGAAGGCTGCAGGCAGAGCGGCAGGAAAAGGCAGGGAGGGGGCTGTGGGGTCCTGGAGTGGCAGTGGTGGTGTGGAGTTCAAGCAGGGTTATATTACATCCATCCCATAAGGTGGAGAAGGATGGGGCACATTTTAGAAATATTCCCATTAGAAATGGTAAGAAACTAAAAATCTGAGGCCCGTGAAGTTGTAAATGTCAGAGTATTTTCTCATCACTGAAAATATGATCATTCTAGACACACAGAGCTGGTGCTTTCAGTCACTCACATCAGTGCTTCTATATATTCTGGGTTGCATTAATTTGTAGGCCACTTACTTAATATGAAACTATACCTGCTTACTTGGTAGCAGACCTGGGAGCCAGGTGGCCTGGGTTCAGATTCCAGCTCCGCCTCTTACCAACTGCGTGATCTTGGACAGTGCTGTGTACAGTCAAGCAGGTTGTGCATTGCACAAGGGGCTGAAGGGTTCCTGAAATCCAGACTGCCCCTATTGCCAGGAATATGCCTTGTGTGGATCTGTGCTGTGTCTGTGCGGAGGAAGGGAAGCACTCTTTCACCTTGCACAAAGGCACTGCATGGGTTAGTTCTGGCTCTGGCCTTGGGCAAGTTACCTCTGTGCATCAGTTTCTTCTTTCATTGGGAGAATAAATGAGTTACCGCATGTAAAGCGCTTGAAACAGCGCCGGACACATGGCTAAGCACCACGGTGAGGATTAGATGCTGGTTATATATAGTAGCGGAATGAGCTGAGCCTTCTGGGTCTCCTCTGAAGGTTTGGGTTTCCCAAAGCCTGGCATTTAGGAGAGAATATAGCTCTCCACCCCTTACAGTTTGGTCACTGAGTTTGCATTTTTTTCCAAAGGTTCTCTCTAACGCTTAAGCTTTTCCAAGGTGCAGCTGCTTAATCTTGAGGCCCCTGACTTTGTCATTCCTGGTGCCTTCTTCATCTGAAAGAGGATGAGGGGGTTGGGGCCAAGGATACCCCAGGTAGCCTAGCAAGATTTGCCATTCAGACATTTGCCTAAATCTTATCCCCAAACATCAAACTGGAGAAATACAGGTGTGCTGTAGGGAGAATGAAAACAGCCCTTTCCAATCTGGAATAGTTTTCGGGGAAGATGGGGCCTCACCCCTGTGGGATCCAGGTCTGATTGGGGGAACTGCAACCTGACTTTTTTTTTTTTTTCCCCATGGTTTTTGCATGAATTCTAATTAAGAGACATTGCATTCACAATTATAGCACTCATAGTGATAATTTTCAGAAGATGATAATAACTTCTTTGCCACTTACAGGGTACAGAGGGTGCAGCTGTTTACCTGAATACATTCTTTGTTTTTTTTTAGACAGAGTCTTACTCTGTTGCCCAAGCTGGAGTGCAGTGGGGTGATCTCGGCTCACTACAACGTCTGCCTCCCGAGTTCAAGCAATTCTCCTGCCTCAGCCTCCCAAGTAGCTGGGATTACAGGTGCCTGCCACCATGCCTGGCTAATTTTTTGTATTTTTAGTAGAGATGGGGTTTCACCATGTTGGCCAGGCTGGTCTCGAACTCCGGACATCAGGTGATCCACCCGCCTCAGCCTCCCAAAGTACTGGGATTACAGGCGTGAGTCAGCGCACCTGGCCTGAATGAGTTCTTAAATAAGTGACTGCTACCACTCTAATTTTCCTAGTTGTAGCTCTTTTACAGGTTACTAACTGCAAGTCCATGTTCCAGACATTCTTTGCCAACACAGATTAATTACAGTAGAGCCACCCCCAAAGTCTTAGGGTGAATTGGAAAAGGGCTGTTAAATGAGGAAACAGGCCATTCCTTGGTAAAAGTTTGTAGTTTTCTTTCCCAATACATCTTTTAATTGAGAACTTCCAATTTTATCCTGTGTTCCTCCTCTGCCATCTCACATTCTCGCCCTATCTGCTGGATTTTGGCCACATGCATCTCATTCATTTGTATCAGTTGCAGTTGTAAAATGGACATTTGTAGATGGTGTTCTTCCTCAAGCATCTTTTTAAAAGCACCTTTCTGAGTTTATAAACAGGCAATAAAAACTGCTCCTGTAGCTTTTATTGGCTGTTATTCTGATAGCTGAACATGAGGGTTCAGGTTGGGAGGTCCCCTCACGTACTGGAAAATATATGAACTCTTTCACATCATCACACAGTTGTCTATTTGAAACAGCAAGTAATTCTTGGGCCGAGGCATTGGGGTGGTATTCGGGCTCCTCCTCTGGGTGCTCTGCAGGAAGTGGAGCTGCTCCGGCAGCATGCTGGTGATCGTCGCCCTCCCTAGGAGGTGGGTACTCAGGAGCAGGCTGACGCTCTGTTTCACCTTCTCTCTCCTTTCATGGGCCATAATTCTTTTAGTCTGAGCCTTGATGTTCTCCCAGCACTTCTTCAGCTGTTTGAAATCCTGCAGGGACACACTCGGCTGAGAGCTGTATTCCTGGCCCAGTGCTGCCCAGGCATGCTGCTTAAGGCCAGTGGTTCATGCATCACTTTTCTCACATTCCAGCACATATTTCTACTTTTCTACTAAAGCCAGCAGGATGCTCTTTTCCAGTTCTCAGAAGTATTCCGCAGGTTTTATAATTTCACTGTTTTGCATTTTCTGCTATATTTTTCCTGGCTGCTAGCTCTCCTGTAACCCCAGCTGCTTGGGGTGCTCAGGTAGGAGGACTGCTTTAGCCCAGGAGGTCAAGGCTACAGTGAGCCATGTTTGCACCACTGCACTCCAGCCTGACTGACGAAAGGAGACGCTGCTGCCACAGTGATGTGACCTGGGGAGGGCTCTCTTTTTATTTTTATTTTTTTTCTTTTTTGAGATGGGGTCTTGCTCTGTTGCCTAGGCTGGAGTGTAGTTGCACAATCTCGACTCACTGCAACTTCCACGGGTTCAAGCAATTCTCCTACCTTAGCCTCCCAAGTAGCTGGGACTACAGGTGCCAGCCATCACACCTGGCTAATTTTGGTATTTTTAGTAGAGATGGGGTTTCACCATGTTGGCCACGCTGGCCTCAAACTCCTGACCTCAAGTTATCTACCCACCTTGGCCTCCCAAAGTGCTGGGATTACAGGTGTGAGCCACTGTGCCAAGCCTGACTTCTTGCTTGGGGCACAAATCAGACTGCATAAGAATCATGAGAAAAATAGTAATATCTTGGGCTTTCACGAAATGCTTTACCCTGGCCAGCACTATCTTTAGAAGACGTAAATTTTCATAGTTTCTTGATTTTAGTTTATATTTCAAAGTTTAATATTTCTGAAATTGAGAGGCTTTGTACAATGCCTTTTTTTTTTTTTTTGAAACAGAGTCTCACTCCGTCGCCAAGTGCCAGACTGGAGTGCAGTGACGCGATGTTGGCTCACTGCAACCTCCGCCTCCTGAGTTCAAGCTATTCTCCTGCCTCAGCCTCCAGAGTAGCTGGGATTACAGGCACGCACCACCATGCCCAGCTAATTTTTGTATTTTTAGTAGAGACGAGGTTTCACCATGTTTGCCAGGATGGTCTCGATCTCTTGACCTCGTGATCCGTACTTCTTTGCTGTCCCCAAATGCTGTTATTACATTGATTATGTGTCTCATAAATGAACATCCCTACCTCTTGTGGGTCATCCAGGATGGAATTTGTTTTATTGGTCAGTAGAAAAGGCTCTGACTTAGTGTATTGAGTAGGTATTCTGTGTAAGCTAATGCATTTATTTTATTTTATTTTTTATTGTTTTTGAGACAGAGTCTCACTCTGTTGCCAAGGCTGGAGTGTGGTGGCACGATCATGGCTCACTGCAACCTCTGCTGCTGGGTTCAAGCGATTCTCCTGCCTCAGCCTTCTGACTAGCTGGGAGTACAGGTGCAAGCTACCACACCTGGCTAATTTTTGTATTTTTGGTAAAGACGGGGTGTCACTATGTTGACCAGGCTGGTCTCAAATTCCTGACCTCAGGTGATCCACCCATCTCAACCTCCCAAAGTGCTGGGATTACAGGCGTGAACCACCGGGCCCGGCCAAGTTAACACATTTAGTTTTTGGAAGAAACTAAAGCTGAAGAGTGGGTCAGTAATTTGTTAAAGGTCACACCACTAGAAAAGAGTGGATCCAGTATGCCAACCCAGTTCTGTCTGTTCAGCTCTTTCTCCTCCTCAGGAGAGACCTGTACTTCTTTACTTCTGACTCCTGCTGTTTTTTTTAAGTGTAGGATGCCCTCTTCTCTTCCTGTTGAAACTCCATTTATGCGCCAGGCACCATGGGTCACGCCTGTAATCCCAGTGCTTTGGGAGGCTGAGAAGGGAGGATTGCTTGAGCCCAAGAGTTTGAGATCAGCCTGGGCAAGATGGTGAGATTCCACCTCTAAAAAAATTAAAAAAACAAAAAATTAGCTGGGCGTGGTGGTAACCTGTAACCCTGGCTACTCAGGAGGCTGAGGTGGGAGGATTACTTGAGCCTGGGAGTGTAAGGCTGCAGTGAGCTATGATCATGCCACTGTATTTCAACCCTCGGTGAGAGAGACACCGTGTCTCTACTAAAAAAAACAATCCAAAAAACAAAACTTATACCACCTGTTCTCCAAAAACCTATTGGGAAAAAAACCCTCTATTTATTCTTCTTTCAGTTTGAATAACATTTTATCGTTATTAAAATGACACCCGTTCTTTGAATAAAATACAAAAAAGTAAATGAAACTTTTCTATTTCCAGTGTTTACATTTTGATGTTAATTTTGCTATAAAAATTGAAATTGACCTCAAAGTTGAAAAAGAAAAATAATGCCTTTAAATTAAAATAAAAAAGATAAGTGGAGATCATACTGCAATGCAGTGTTCTTGAGTTGCTAACTTTCTAGAAGTTTATGGGCATTGCCTCATATCGTTAAATACAGTTTTTTTGTTGTTGCTGTTATTGCCTCATAGTTTTCTGTGATTGACACACAAGAATGTAGTTACCTACTTCCCCATGGTTGGCTATTTTAAGTTACACTTCCGTGAATAGCTTATGCTTATGCTTAATTGTTTCTTTAGGATAAATTCCTAGAAGTGGAGTCTGGCTCACGGGGTGGGGGCCGCCTGGTGAGGCTTCTGTTCAATTGTCCTGTTTCTCAGCTGCCCTCCAGGTAGGCGATGCCGCCCCACGCTCCTGCCGCAGCCACACTGGGGCATCTCTCTGCCAGCGTTGCCAAACATCTTTGCCCCTATGTTTCCATTTTGTATTTCCTCGCTTATTATTAAGGCAGGAGGTGTGTTATGATTGCTGGCATGGGTGACTTTCCTTTGAGATAAAATGTAAGTTTCCCTGGCCTGTTTAACTGACTTCTTCATGCACTCCCGCTCGTTTTTCAAGACCCAATTCAAAGCCCACCTTTTCTATGAACTCTTTCCTGACACCTGTCTTTTCTCTGAAGCTGGAAGTTTTAATTTTCATATCTGAATTCTCACAGTCCGCATGTATCCGAAAACCCTTGTCAAAGACACTTTTGCATTGTAACTTGATATCTTTGGCCCCCACTTGAATCTGAGGTCTTGAGGGTTTCTCTATTGTTTGCAGGGCCTTGGCACCGTGCTGGGTAACTAGTGGTACTCGATACTCTTGAATGGATGACTAGATGGACACATTGTGTTCTTAAAAAACAAACCAACCAACCCACCCCGCACCCTTCAGCAAAATGAGTCTCATGCCATCGTATGAAATCACTCTCTTCCTTTCTGCATCTTTCCTTTTGGAATCAGTGAGGTTTTGCTTCATCTGAAGACCCAACAGGTGCTGGGCACGGTGGCTCATGCCTGTAATTCCAGCACTTTGGGAGGCCGAGGGGGGCGGATCACCTGAAGTAAGGAGTTCAAGACCAGCCTGACCAACATGGAGAAACCCTGTCTCTACTAAAAATACAAAAATTAGTCAGGCTGTATAGTGGCACATGCCTGTAATCCCAGCTATTTGGGAGGCTGAAGCAGGAGAATCACTTGAACCCTGGAGGCGGAGGTTGTGGTAAGCCGAGATCACACCATTGCACTCCAGCCTGGGTAACAAGAGTGAAACTCTGTCTCAAAAAAAAAAAAGACCCAGTAGGGGCTGGAGACGGTGGCTTATGCCTGTAATCTCAGCACTTTAGGTGGCTGATGTGGGTGGATCACTTGAGCCCAGGAGTTTGAGACCAGCCTGGGCAACATGGCAAAACCCTGTCTGTACAAAAACACAAAAATTAGCTGGGTGTGGCTGTGGTCCCATGTTCTCGGAAGGCTGAAGGAGGAGGATTGCTTGAGCCCAGGAGGTCGAGGCTGCACCGAGCCGTGATCACACCACCACACTCCAGCCTAAGCAACAGAGTGAGACATTGTCTCCAAAAAAAAAAAAAAAAGACCCAGTGGGGCTGATGGAGTAACCAGCAACCTCACCTTTGTGGTGAGGCTGGGCATGGAGGCCTGAGCAGGGATCTGCTCCAAATAGGACTTCCACTGTAGGTTCCTGGAACTTTCCCCTTGCTGGTAGAGAAGCACCAGCACCCTTCCTTTTCCTCTTGTGACATTTTAAAATGTGTTATTACCATTCATTGCCTTATAAAATCAGTACACAGTAATTATAGAACATTTGGAAAACACAGAAAAGTAGAAGAAAGAAAATGATTACCTATATAGCCTTGCCATTCAGATCAGCTCACTCACAGGTGACATTTCTGCTGTGTTTTCTTTCAACTGTGTTTTCCAGGCAGAGACTTTGTGTGCGAAGTTTTGCCTACGTAGTTGTTGCATTCATCATGCAGATTTTTTTGTCCTGCCTGTCGCTCAGTAAAATAACACAAAAAGCTTCCTGTGTTTTTGTAAACCTGCTCGGTGGCTTGGTCACAGTGTAGTAAGTGGTTTTGCCATCACCTCCTTAGCGGTGCTTCTGTTGGTGGGTCTGTGGGTTGTTTGCACTGTGGCCCTCTTGTAAACAATATGGGGATGACAAGTTTGTGCTAGGTGGTTCCTTGTCTCTTTGGCTGGTTCCCCCTGGGGAAACTGGCCCAGACCAGCCCTTCCCAGCTTCATTCTCCCTTGGGGCCAGTGCCCCATTGGCCTCGGTTTGTGTTTCTCAGTATCTGTGTGTAGCAACGTGTTGAGAAACGGCTTCCTTTTTCAGGAAGAAAACTCAAGATCTTGAGCCTCGAGGAGGCCATGCACAAAGGTGCAGAGTCCCACCCGCTGGTCATGGCCTTGGCCCTGCAGGGCTGCCCCCTTCTGATTCACAGGCCTGAGTTACAGAGGGTACAGGGGATGGGGAGGCCACACCTTTGGAGGGGCTGCCTGGCAAACCTCTTCCCCTGACAGTAAGCTGAGGGGGTGGCTCTGGTCACACGCTGCAGGTCTCTGGAAGGGGGATAGTGAATACTTGGGTCCATTTTCTGCCTACCCTGGACTCAGATCCGTCATGGCACATCTGGCCCTTGTGTTCTGTGGGCGAGTGTTGGGGGAGAACCCCTCCTGTGGGGCTGCAGAGATGCACGCTGCGCTGGAGGTGGCTTCAGCCCTTGTTGAATCTTGTTGAGCTCTGCAGAGCACTTGAGCATACAGCCAGTGGTGCCCGGAGGGTCTGTGGCGACAGAGGCCACCATGGTACTCAAGGCTCAGGTTTGGACGGTGGAATAACATTGCCTGGCTTCACCTCCCACCCTGGACAGTTACTTTATCTCTCTGTCTTTCACCCCCATGCGGGAATAGTAATAACACCCACCTCCCCGGATGAAATGAGTTAGCATTTTATTTTATACACTTCTTAAAACAGTCCCTGTTTGCTAAATAAAAATAGGGAACCAGTGTCAGCAGCTACACTCTCTCACAGCACATTGAACCCAGGCCTCTGCCATCCAGTATGGGGAAAAGAATGCTGGACCAGAACCAGGAGACCTGGGGACTGTCCTGGCACTGCCTTCTACTTTGTGTGACTTGGACTAAGTCGTTTTCCCTCTCTGGGCCTCAGCTTCCTCATCATGTTGTTTTGTTTTTTTTTTCCCCTTTTTGTTTTGAGACAGTCTCGCCCTGTCACCAAGCTGGAGTGCAGTGGCAGGACCTCAGCTCACTGTGGGATCTCGGCTCACTGCAGCCCTGCCTTTTAGGTTCAAGCGATTCTCCTGCCTCAGCCTCCTGAGTAGTTGGGACTACAGGTGTACGCCACCACACCCAGCTAATTTTTGTATTTTTAGTAGAGATGGGGTTTCACCATGTTGGCCAGGCTGGTCTCGATCTTCTGACTTCGTGGTCTGCCTGCCTTGGCCTCCTGAAGTGCTGAGATTATAGGCGTGAGCCACCACGCCCAGCCTGTCATCAATTTTTCATCTGTTTCTGTGAGATGACCTTAGGCCCTTCTTAGAATATCCAAGTATTTTGTAATTTAAAGACATTTCTGACATCTCAAGATGGGTCTGGTTCTGCCAATAATCCCCACTGGTTGACGTGGTCCTTAGATGGGGCTGATTGCAAAGGCCAGAGATCAGGAGATGCAGAGCCCTCTGGGGTTTGCCCGGTTTTTCTCGGTGCGGGTGAGCTCTCCTGCACCTGGAGGGTTACAGTAGCCGGGTCACCTGGGAACAGGCCGTGGGAGAACTGGCCTCCTTGGGAATGTGCTGTCCTGCACGGCAGAGCGCTTTCAGGTCCAGGCCACTCTGAGGCCACCCTGTGCTCCAGCCCGCAGCACTCGAGATTCACTTGCCCTGAGGTCTGTGAGTGAAACCGAGACTTATGCAAGAGTGAGCGCGTGCGTCTCCACTTAGAGCTGTCACATCAGAAAGCTAAATACCAAGCCCTCGCGCCTGGAGAGCTAGCAGGAGGCCTGCCTCTGGATCTTTGTCAGCGGGTGGCAAGGGGTAGGATGTGGCTTACAGGCTGCTGTGGAGGAGAGGACTGTTTTAGGAAGGGGGTTGAAGCTGGTAGACTCGTCCCACAGGCCTTCTGGAAGGTTCTGGCCTCCTCATGATCAGGTGGCGGAGCATCCCCCTGGCTCCTTGCTGGGATTCGTGGCTCTGTGTCAGTGATGTCTCCATCTGCGTTGTTGCTGGTGGAGCACAGTGGGAAAGGTCAGCCTTGAACTGTGGAAGGTCAGAACCTGTGCCTCAAACCTGGAGGGGCAGCATGGGGCATCAGCCTCTTATGAGTGTAACTTGGTTCTGGCACATGCACATACCAGCTGGTTGACTTTAGGTTAGCTTTCTGACCCTCTGGGTCCTTCTTTATGAATGAGAACATGTGTACCAAGATGCCCAACAACAGGCACCTCAATGCCTCAGTCGTTCAAGGAGGTAATGTAGCTTATACTGAAGAGCGTGGGCTGAGCAGCTGAACTTCCTGAGTTCAGTTTCTTGCTGTGCCGCTTACTAGCCGCATGACGTGGGACTGCCCCTTGTCCTCAATATACTCCTCTGTACAATGGGATTAGTTATGTTAGGCCATCTCTCACAGGTTCATTGCAGAGATTAAGTGAGTGAGTTCAGCTGTCCCTTGGTATACATAGGGGATTGGTCCCAGGAACCCCCTAGGATACCAAAATCCACAGATTCTCAAGCCGCCATAGTATAGATGCAACCATCCATTTTTAAAAAAAGATTTCTGATCTGTTGAATCTATGGATGTGGAACCCACAGATCCTGAGGGCTGACTGTACGCATAAAGCACTGAAAGCAGCGTCTAGCGCATGATAGTCACCCTTGTTGAGCTGTCATTGTCTAATTCCTTTAACAAGGGTTCTCAGTTGATTTCTTGGGAGCTTGGCAGCATACTGCCTCTCTTTGAGATGCGTCCCCACTCTGCTCAGCTAGAGCTTGTCCAGGTTGGCAGGTGTCTGTGTGTGTCTGTGCATGTGTGTGTGTTTTCAGCCGTGTCTCCAGGTCTGGAGAGTAGCTCCCCTTGAGCCTGTGGGCCAGGCCTCTCCTCGGCTTGCTTCTGTGGGCTGTGTGCATCTTGGTGCTCATCCTGGTTTGCCTCCCTCTTCTGTACACACTGTGCTCAGAGGTTTGTGTTACACAGTTCAGCTCAGGTGTGGCCAGCTCTTGACTTCCTGGGAATAAAGGAGGGCCAGGAAAGCCGTCCTTTCAGGGTGAGTGTGTTCCAGGCATGCCCAGCCTTGTCTATGTTTGCCTCTTTTCAAGGAATACACCAGGGTAGCTTGGGACATGCCATGTAGATGGAGTCATCCAGGAATATGTTTAAGAATCTTAAAGCAGCTGCTCTGCCTAGGGAGTACCCATTCTTCTATTCCTTTACTTCTCTAATAAACTTACTCTTTATTCTGAAAAAAAAAAAAAAAAAAAAAAAAGAATTTTAAAGCAATAAAAAAGTCAGACTAACTGCTTTCAAAGATTAC